>VZRF01012750.1:32582-58311 GCA_013396875.1 Vireo altiloquus | reverse complement strand
GCGCGGGCTCAGAGGCGCTGGCGCTGGGCGATGCGGGCGGGAGCGCGCGCGGCGCTGCTGCTGCTGGCGGCGCTCGCGGCCTGGGGAGCGCGGGCACAGCGCGCCGGGGAGCCCGCGGGTACGGGGGACGGGGGGACACCGGGAGGGCACCGGGATCCGAGTGTGGATCGGGATCCGCTCGAGCGCTGGGGCTCGCAGGTGTGCGGCGCTGCGGTGCCGTGGCTGCGGCGGTCCTTGCCGCGCTAAAGAGCGAAATCCCACCGGAGCTCCAATCCGTCCCGCGGCCCGAGGAATGGAAAGGTGTCGAGATTAACACTTTTGCGCTTAATTTTCAGAAAACGGGACGCGTTGCATCCTCTCGTCTTTATCGGAGTTTCCTGAAGGATTTTTCACACCGCAGGAGAGGAAGGATGGAGGAATCGTTATCTACTTCATAATTATACTGTACATGTTTCTGGCCGTGTCCATTGTGTGCGATGATTACTTCCTACCTTCCCTAGAGATCATCAGTGAATGTAAGTGACATCCTGATCTTTTTCCTGTAAAACTGAGTAGCTTGGCATAAACCATTCTCTTTTTAAAAGCTTCAAAGTTTAGAGTGCTCTGAAAGAAAACTGAACAAGTTTCACTTTCCATGTATCCACACCATATTGAATTCGATACGCAGTGTCAATATTTTATTGAAAAAACCCTACTCTGCACAGGTATTCATTGAATATTTGCTTTCTTTCTGCCTGGAGAAAAATCTTTAAGAATCCTCAATAGTAACTAAATTGAGAATTTAAGTTTGGGTTGCACTGTACTATGTCGAGGTAACTTACTAGTAAAAGAAAAAAAAGGAGGAATGGTGGTGTGTGGAACCAAACCAAGAAACCAAAACTCTTCCTAGAGTTTGTTTTTCTTTGAAAGTAGTGAAGAAGTATCAGGATGAGCTACTGCCAACGTGTTATAGGTATGACACAGGAGGGACAGGAATTCTATGGTTACAGTGGTTTAAGAAACCTAATCATCCTGCAACAATTCCCATGGCTTCAGCTGACCACTGAAGTAAAGAGATGGTCTTGGCAGGCAGTTCAGCTTTTCAGTGCCAAGAATTAACAAAATTCCCTAGGGAAACTCATCCCTGAACTGGAAAACACTCCCCAAATCAGAACACTTAGAGAAAATGTAAGTTTAAACCCTGCCCTAAGAGCTGGTGTTTTGTTTATTGATGATAAATAAGCATTTGTCAGACTTTTGCCATGGTCAGCCATAGGTCCCTCTTTGTGTTCTTTGTGTGCAGGACTTGGTCCACAGAGTCACATTTCACACACAGTCAACTTCCCAGAACAAAAATCTCATTCCTCTGAAGCAACACACAGGGTCTTATACTGTCCATACAAAATGAAAATTTGATTTTAAGATCACAGCACTGGTTTGAATTTTAGCTAGTGTTTCTGGTATGTGAAGACACAGGAGTATAGATTTCCCTGGAAGACAGATAGACTTGGTATGGATTATCTAACAATATCACACTACAGCCCATGGAATTTCCCCACATGAAACACAGTTAAATCCTGCATACAAATGCTGATTTTACAAGAGATTTAAACTCATTTCTGTAATGAAGTTAGAAATAAATTAGCCCAATAGATCAGGCTAGTTTTATTATTTTATGAATCTCAAATAAATGCATTAACTGTATGAAAATAAAGTTTATTCTATTAACTGTAGTAGTATCTAAGATTATATACTAATGCAAGTAAAGGGTACAGACTACTGAAGCATCAATTTTTTTAAGCAATTCTTTTTGCTCTATGCTCAGGCCTTGGCCTCTCACAGGATGTTGCTGGAGCAACTTTTATGGCTGCTGGAAGCTCTGCTCCAGAGCTTGTCACTGCTTTTCTAGGTAAGAGATGTGTTTTGACTCCTGAGAATTCTTCTCCTTGCATGCCAAACAGAACCATACCAGAGAGTCATTTTCCTTACAGGAGCTTTTGTGACAAAGGGAGATATCGGCGTCAGCACCATCCTTGGATCAGCAATATATAATCTGCTTGGGATTTCTGCAGCTTGTGGGCTGTTCTCCAGTGTGGTATGTATCAACTTTGGTAGTTCTGCTCCAAAGTTATCCTTTCTCATTTGCCAACAAAAGCCAGGAGAGACTTACTATGACAACTGCCAAGTTTATTATTTAGTAGCAAAACCAGCATGTAATCAGTTTTAAGATAACTTGCTATGAAAGTTTTTAAAAACACTAACTTGTTAAATATCATACTTAAGTCATTCCTAAGAATCTTTAATTTTTACATAATATAGAAACAACATATTGATGCAGCATTTACAGCACTTAGTGAAAGTATTACAGAGAGGTTTAAGAAAAGTACATGACTGATCTGCAGGTTTCGAGGCTCTCCTGTTGGCCGCTGTTCAGAGACTGTCTGGCCTACACCACCAGTTCAGCAGCAGTCCTTGCCATGATATCTGACAACAGAATTTACTGGTAAGAGCACAAGTAGTGTTGAATTCATGTTGACTGGAGATTTGTGAGACACTGTTTTGAAAAACAAATGAAAATCCCCAAGCCCCAAACTTCAAGTAGCCTGAACTGCCGTTCTCTAACAGAAATAAACATCCTGTTGGCTTTAAAAAACTTAAAAAGTCGCAATGCTTGTAAAGATTATCACCTAAACATTCAAACTCTGCATATTTATGAAGTTTGATCTGCATAGGTTTGTCTGTACACTTCACAATTTCTATCACAACTGTTCTGGCATAGCAATTAGTGTTCAGCATTTACTCCTTTTGAGCCTTTCCTTTTGTAGCAGCGTTGTTCAGAAAAACATTTGTCTGCCAGAAGGAGATCATGAGTTTCTGATGTTCAGCTCTTCCATCAAACTCCTGTTATCTCAACAAGACAGTCAGGTCCAGCATTAAGTCTCTTGAAGTTTATAATTTAAGCATCACATGAAGACTCAATTTTGCAAACATCAGGAAAATGTTCAATCAGTAAGATCCTCTGAAAAACATGCAGCTATACAATACACAAACAAGATTCTGCAGGGGAGGGGAGTTAATCAAACTGCTGAAAGACATGGGGACACTCACAAACTTCCATGACATTAGCCATACAATAGCAAATAGATGCTTTTGTGTGTTCTCCTTTTGCTACTCATGCAAATGTTCTCTCTCTCTCCTTATGCCAACCATTGGGTTCTTTTATACTACATGTTATATAAAACTTATTTTTCATTCTAGGTATGAAAGTGCATCCCTATTATTGATATATGGGTGTTATGTTCTGGTACTATGTTTTGACATTAAAATCAACCAATACCTCATGAAAAAGTTCAGTCCCTGCTGTACATGTTTTACAAAAGCTATGGAAGAGAATGCAGAGCAGCAGCCACTGGTGGGATGGAGGGAAGAGAGTGGACCTCTAATTCGGCAACAGTCAAGAACAGACAGTGGAATTTTCCAGGATGAGCTGGACTACTCTCACCTTTCCACAAGCTTACATGGGCTCGATGAAATCTCTGAAGGTATCAGGGTTCTTACAGCTCTCTAGCACTCCCATGCCTGGCTGTGTCCATCCTGATCGAGAGCAGACTCGGAGATAGTGTTAAGGTTTTGCTCACAAAAGAACTCCAGCCTAGTATTTAAGGAGATTGTTATTCTAACCTGGAATGTAACATTCAGCAAAATCAGAGTGGTGGTTTTCACATGAAGTTAGCTGCAAGGATGGTTGCTCATTTGTGTTGTATTAGGACTTCTGTCTTTGCTATGTATATTTGAAACTTCTCGGCAACACTGCTTGTAAAATGCACTATCACCTGAAAGCCACACCAGAACTGTACCAATGTACAGTTTCCTTCTGACAGTGGCAGGGTCATAGCCCAAAATATGCATGATATCAGAAGTAAAGGGCCACAGGTTGTGTTTCCTCTTAGGCAAAAAAGAGCAGTTGGTACTTACTCTTGGTAAATGTTACGGGTAAACCTTTATGAAGAAATTCATTTTCATCCACTTTAGTTCTCTTCCTGGTAACAAAGAACATTTTAATCATAGAATGCTAGGTTGGAAGGGGATCTCAGGGATCTTCTTTCCAGGCAAAAGCATGGTCCCAGAAGGGCCAGCACCTGCTCAGCTGAATCTCAGAAGTGTCCAGCATTGGGGAATCCACCACTTCCCAGGGAGATTATTTTATTGATGATTATTCTCATTGTGAAAATATGTTTTCCTTGTGTGCAAGCAGAATCTCCCCAGAAGTAACTTGATTTCAGAATTTTGTTCAGAGAGATGTAGGTACAGGGTAATACTACAGCTGAAACTTGAGCAAGAAGTATTTTTCACCTTTTTTCAGTATTCTCACAAGTAGAGGACAGTAATAAACTGTATGTTATGGATTCAAACTTAATGCTACAATTTAAAAGTTACTTTTTCTTCAACAGATCATCCAAATGTCTTCACCATGCCTGAAGCAGATATGAAGAGAATTTTGTGGGTGTTATCCCTTCCTATTATTACACTACTCTATTTAACTATACCAGATTGCAGAAGACAGTTTTGGAGGAACTGGTTCATGGTGACATTTTTAATTTCAGCAGCATGGATTTCTGCAATAACTTATGTTCTTGTATGGATGGTAACAATAGCAGGTAAGTACCTAAAGTGTTGCTGCTATACCATTCAAGAATCACTGAAAAGGTTGGGAGGTTTCCCTGGGAGGTCCCTGTGACATTTCCCTTTCCACAAGCAACAGTCAGTTTAGCAACTCAAGACTGTGCTGTAAAAAAACACAACAAAGAAAAACAACAGAAACTTCTGTTTGACTGTTTAGTTTGCCACCATCTTCTATCCAGTGATGGAACACTTTAGAATTTAGCTGCTTCCCACTGCTTGCCATCACATGAATGAGAACCTTATGTAGCTACAAAAAACCCAGTCTATTTTTAAAACCAGGGAGTTTCATTAAACTGCTTCATTAAGCAAAACAATTAGACACACAGCAATAAACTTGTCATGCTGAAGGCTGAAAAACATGAAATCCACTAAGACTGGAATTAAAGGTCAAGGTTTTTGGAAAATAGATGTTATTTCTACACCTGTGTTTTTCAGGAACGTTATAGTAAGAGATTGGGCATTAAATTAATTGCCGAAAACCTTCTCAAATGTGTTTATTAAACATTTGTGGGGTGTGTATATGTAGACCTCTTACAAATCTGCATCATAAAGTGAAGCAGGAAAAGGATTAAGTGAGAGAAGGGGTAATAACTTGCATGTAAAAGCCTTCTAAAAGTACTTCGAGGTATTAAGGTGCTGCTCATTTCATTGTTTCTCCAGTCAGCTTGAAAGACATCCAGTTTTCCACAAACAAGCAGGAAACAAAACTAAAACTCTACAGCAATTTTTCAAAGCTTGCCATTTTCACATTATAGCTTCCTAATCCTACTCAAGCATTCTACTAGTTCAGATATGAATGACTCCTTGTTCAGTGCAGAAACAGAGCTACACATTCGTTGAACCTTTGAGAAATTACTAGTAGATTGTTGGATTTTGTACCCACCACATTAACCCCTTGGTCAAATAATTTTCCTTACCTAAAGAGCAAGGGTTCAGTGTCTGGATGCTGAAAGCCTTTGAAACAGGATTCAAGTCATTATTGCTGTTGTACAAGACAGAGCATTCATAGGAAAGAAGGTAAGGTGGAGATTCAGAGTGGATCAGTTCACTTCCAAGAGTCATCACAGGCAGTACCAGGGTCTTTGGCCCACTACTTCTAGGTAAATTATATTCTATTTACATATTAAAACACTACAAGTTACACACACATTATATTCAAGTCCAGGCTCTCATGAAGGTTGACTCAAAGGTTCTATCATTGCATAATCAGCCTATCAGAATGTCACAAAGGTATCACAGCTGGGGACTCAACTGGGATGGTCATGAAAAACTTAGTACAGCTTTCTGTTGCTGGCAAAAAAAATGTGACTACTTACAGCAACACATTGCTACTGATTCACAAAATTAACTAAAGCCTAGAAAAATAAGACTATTCTGTCTTTATGGTCAGTTGCCAGAAAAAAAAATAAAACCCCTACACATTAAATAGAAGATAAATCTATCTAATAAAAAAAATTAGATTCTCCTGAGTTTATATTCTGTCTTACAACCTTCAGAGTGCTAGAAACTAATGTTGGGTATATAAGGCTGGTTCATTCATATTTCACCTTGGTTTGAACCATTATTTTCCAGCCTGGATGGTTTATAAAAGCTGTTTTGTTGGTCCCTCATCCTACAAATCTGTTAGGAGTGATAGAAGGATAAAGAGAGTACAGATTCTGCAACAGGATCATGTTAGTCCCTCTGACACCAACAAACAGTTTCAAACACACATTTACTGAGCTGCTCTACACTAAGCTGGTAACAGACAAGCATTGCTGACCTAGCTTAGAGAACTGCCTCTTATTTAAATAAAACTGCTCTTATTAAATATGTCAAAACATTTCAAGTAAGAAGTCAGATTTCAACAATAAAAAATATTAAGATACTTTTTAGTGAACAAAAAAGTTGAAGAAAAATTAATTACTTCATACCTTGACTAAAGGTATCAAATAGTTCAGCATATTGATGCTTCTGAATGGTACAACTGCTAAAATGGTTTTGAAGAATCCCTGTCTTCTAAGTTAGAAATCAATATGGTTACAGGACATTTGGGGCTAAGAAAAATAGAGAGTAGGGAAAAATAAGATGCCCTTCTAATAGCAGTTTAAAAGGGTTTTTTTTTTAATGTTAATGAGTATTTACCTAAAGGAACTCACACTTTTAAGGGGTTACTTGTACTTACAAGTCATATAAAAATTCTGCACATTGATTCTTTCAAATCACTTTCTAATTGGAGTGAAATGGTAAAGGCATGTAGTTGAGACAATATTGTCATGATATCTTAATGTCTGTCCTCCCCAAGAAGATTCATGTGCTTTTCCCCCCTCCCCCTGAGGGGATTAAAGAGGCTAATTGGAAGAGTTATTGCTTCACAAGACTTTTGAACACTAACAAGGAGATGCCCAAAACCATAAGAGACTTTTACCATAAGTATTTTCTAAAGGTAGAGGGGGAAAAGAAAAAAAAAATAGTAGTATTTTGTTAGATATTTCAACTTCTACTCTATCTGCAAGAAAAAATCGTAATTGCTGTTCTCTTGACCACTGGAGACCTAAAGAACAAGCAAAGGATATTTCTTTGTTGTTACTCTTTGTCTGAACTGCTCTGTGTTCAGTCACCTCACATGTTGTCAAGTTAGCTGACACATTCCATTTGAAATTAGTGTATGGTTACTGATTCTTTCTCCAGCAAACAAGTCCAAAGCACTTTCTTTGGATGAAACCTAACTCAAACCACCCTTGCACTTTGTACCATTATTTCAACTGCAGGTGAAACGCTGGGAATCCCAGAGTCAGTAATGGGACTCACACTACTGGCAGCAGGAACAAGTGTACCAGATACAGTTGCAAGTGTGCTGGTGGCTCGAAAAGGTAAAGATTTTACTCTTTAGGCTCATGCCAATGGATGTGTTTAAAAGGTACTAGAAAAAGAAAGAATTCTGTTTTGAGAAATTCAAGGAGTAACCTCAAAATCTGGGCTCCAGATTCTAGAGCTTGAGTTTACTAAAATAAATAAATAGCTTACCTGAAAAAGCTGTGGCTCAGACATTTAAAAACTTCTCAGAGTATCTCAGAGAAGTATTCTAGATTGGTTTATTGGTTGTTGATCAAGTATTACAGTTTTACTGCAGAACACAACTGTAGGTCTCAATACTTTAAGCATAATTGGACTTTATCATAGCCTGTCTAGCTTAATTTTAAGTGCAACTGTGCAGATGCTGGTGATTTAGGGAGACTTTTTATGGTTGTGGTACCCAAAACCATGTTCTGTAGAATTGTGACTATAGTTCTTCTGATGCAAAATCTGGAAAGGGTGCTCTGTGAGAAACTGAGGGCTGGCAGCCTCTGCCTCCAAAACACTTTGGCAATTTCATGCGAGACAATTAACTTCTTTGTATTTCTTCTTTTACAGGAAATGGAGACATGGCTATGTCTAACATTATAGGATCCAATGTGTTTGATATGCTCTGCTTGGGAATACCCTGGTTTATAAAAACTGCCTTCATAAGTACATCAGGACCCATAGAAGTGAACAGCAGTGGTCTGACATACACAGCCATTTCTCTTATCTGTTCTGTTGTTTTTATTTTCCTGGCAGTTCATCTGAATGGCTGGAAAATAGATAAAAGATTGGGAACAATTTGCCTTGTCCTGTACTTAGTATTTACTGTATTATCAATTTTATATGAACTTGGCATCATAGGAAACAATCCTACAAGGGTCTGTGGTAACTAGCTTTAATCAGTGATTATGCTGATGAAAAAAATAAAAGCAGGAAAAAAAGATCAGTTTCTTCATTTAGTCAAAATAAAATTTTAAAAAACCAACTCCAAACTCCCACTGGGCTCTAAATCTTATATACAGAACTAAGTCATGTCATTAAAGTAATATTAAGTAGAACAAAAACATCACAGCCTAATTGGAGCCCTTTCTTTTAGAGTCAAGAATTACAGTATGACTACAACGCACATATAAAACCAAAATTCTGAAAAAGACATCTACTTTGTACAATACAACGTTGATACACACTGGAGGGGAAAAATAAAAATCAGAAAACACTAAATAAATCCCACTATGCAATCTGGAGATTAACAGAGAAAATGGCTTATTTTATTAAAAACAGTATAACCATTCATTTAAACTGAATGACTAGAGACACTTGGCCTAATTTTCCAAAGGCACTGAGCATCCAAAGCATCCACGGTCTATAGGGACTTGCAGGTGCTCAGTGCCTCTAAAAAAACAACAAAAATCAGGCAAATTGTCTTTAAAAACCAAACATAGTAAGATTCAGTTAACAAGTATCACAGTATATTAAACACTATACTGTTAAAGGCTGGTGGGATTTAAAAGTTCCTTTTTACAGCTTTTTTTAAGCATACAATGTTACTAAAAATGACTTACTAAGATAGAGAAGCTAAACAGACATAGGAATGTTCCTGAACACACAGCTTGAAATTAGGCATTGCGATCCAAGCGAACATCAATTTCTCTGCCACTGATTTTTATGCCGTTCATTATCCTACAGGCCTTTTCAGCAGATTCTGGTGAGTCAAATCTCACTGTTCCACAGCCCTTTGATTTTCCATTCTCCATTTTTATTTCTGCAAACATTACATGACCTGAATAAATAAGTTAAACAGCAGTTATTTCAAGTCCTCAGTGTACTAACAACTTAAAGAACTCAGAAGTGATAAAAAAACATTTTTTAGTATAATCTAGGAGAACATATGAAATTAGCACTTTCAGAATGATGTTACATTCACTCATTCAGGCAAGGTGACACGGGACAAAACAGCAGCAAAGAATCCAAACCCAGATCTGCTATCTCAACTCTTTCCTTCACATCAGTGTAAGAGGAAGGATGCCTGGATTTGAGCTCAAGTTTGAAACAAAGACTCAGGGAAAGGTTTGTGTTTCATTTACAGACACTGACAGGCATTAACCAAACTGTACCTTCATCCACCATGTTCACAACAAAACCACACCAAGCAATAGTCACAATCAAACAATTTAGTTAGAAAGCTGCAGAGCAAAATTAAAGCCTTTGAAACAACAGTAACCAGGCTGGGAGTGGTGGTAAAGTACATGCACTGTTCAATTCCTGCTGAGTTTCCTTGAGGCTGGACACTCAACTCACAAGGAAATACTTCATAAAGATGTCTTGGAACCTCTCAGAATGTTCAGTTCCCTGGAGCTAATGAGTTTTTGCTTATGGTATGTTGTAGCACACCCCTCCTGAGCCCCAGAATCCAGGAACAAAAAACTTATCCCTAAAATACAAAAGCTTTTATTTTTAAATATCATGTAAGACTGGCCTTTCACTGAAAGAAACTGAACACTGGGAGACAGTCTTTGTATTTCCTTATGATACTGACATGAACACAATCTGTTGCTTATAATTAATAAAAGCAATTGAATATAATTACTATGTCTGTTAGCTGACAAAGAGATAATGAGAAAAAAATGCTGAACTATCTGAAAGCTGCCCAGAAAGCTAAGACTTAAGAAAGAACCTGTTGTGCTATATCCCCCATCTACAAAAAAACATCAACACCTTACAATTTTTCATAGTTGAACTGTGAGTTCTAATTCATATCAAATCTGTAAACAGCTGTATGATGACTGTCTTAGGCATCAGTAGTATGTTTTAAATTATTTATCTTTGCTGTCTATCCAAAATAAGAAGTCATCAAGTAATTCAGTTGAAGCTCTCTGTTCTGAAAATGTGTTTTCAAAACATGCCATGTATTTCTACACCCAAGCTTTATTTTTCACTTATTTCTGTGAAAAGACCAACTTTTCTGAATTAGATAAAAACAATTCTTGAATATTTATAGCAAACCTTTATTTCTTAAGATAAAGGGGAACATAACAGCCTGCAAATATGCTAATCAGGATCATCTATGTGCATAAAATAACCTGTATGCTACACTGGCAAAATTACTAACTCTGATTCAGTGCAGCACCATTTCTGGAAGCAATGCATGACCTGGACAGACCCAGGTTCCTGCATGTATTTATCTCAAAAGATTCACTACATTATTTACTCTTACTGGCCAGGGAATATGTCAAAAAAAAGAAAAATTTCAAAGAGTAATTTTATTAATGGAATAGGTTAAAGTTTATAGCAAGTGAGCACTCAGAGCCAACACAGCCCATACTGTACCTTGGTCTTGTGTTCTGTCATGGCTAAAAATTATTTATATAACTTAAAAAGATGGGTGAAATAAGAACGATTAAGCTAGCCAGACTCTTCTTCAGAGTCAGTCTTCGTGTTGTTATCTAATAAACACCACATAACACATGAAGTCCATGGAGATGAGCAGGGGTAAGGTTCATATACATACCACATTGACTGAATTTCTCCTTTAGCTTCTGCCAGGTCAAGTCAAAAGGAAGCTAGAATAAAAAAGTATTATTGATAACAAAATATTACGATGAGAAAAAGAGTGTGTAATCAAACATACCCACAAAATAAGCTTGTGGTTTCTATATACTGAATTGCTTACATTTCTCACAAATATCTGGTTGCCTTTAGAGCCTAATCTCTCTCTCATGCCACTCGCCATGGGGCCTGGCACAAATCCTCGCTCGATGTCCATGTTCCTGTCCAGGCCTCCACCCATGGCTGGTCCCATGCGGTCAAAGCCAGAGCCCATGCGATCCATGCCCATTCCTCCTGCCATGTTGTTCATGCCACCCATTCCACCACCTGCACACAGAAAGCAATGCAGCATAAAATAAAATCTCCTTTTAGGAATAAACACACAAGGATTTGGTATAAAATTAAGTTCTTGCATCAGAAGAAGAATAACTTTATTAAAACTGCTGTAATATAAACCATAACTTTTATACATGCACAATGATTTATTGAGTAGTGTGGCTAGTATTTTAAGACAAAATATTACAAAATAAAGTGTGTCAGTTCTAAAATAAAAGTAAAACCAAACTGCATCAAGCTATTGGTCCTACCATCTAATGGAGTAAAATGCTGAACACAAGAATTCAGGTTTAAAGGCTGTCTTGTTTAATTAATAAAGACATAATACCCTCTACTAAAAAGATCAAATAAGTAACTGTGGCAATATTAAGATACAGACAATTTGACCAGATACACTATTGTTTATTTGGCTTCCTGCACTCACATTCAGCTTTACTTAATGCAGCCATACCCACACTTAATTACAAAATCTTCCAGAGGCCTTTTTTTGCTGAGAACAGAAGTTACTGTAAGTACTGTAAAGAGCATTAACTTTCCTATATGTCATGGATTAAGCCCAGACAGAAAGTACATACATGGTGGTATAAAATATATTAATTTATTTTATATAAAGAACTAAGAGCAACAGCATTCAAATACTATAATATTTCTGGATTCATAATTAAAAATTAATGTACAGTAAAACTATCAAGATCATTCATGAGGGACCCTCTCTTTAAGCTTTATGGCTTTCAAGATTGGCACTAGCAAGATTTAAGCTTCTCATGTCCTCTAGCCTGAGGAACTCAGTTGCTGCAATACAAACTCAGTATTGGAGCTTTGAACAAAATTAAACTGGGTGATAATCTGAAATTCAAGGCTGATTTTTATTTCAATGATGACAGATTACTGAGGTTCAGCTTCAAGAAGTTTACTCAAATATCTCTGCCTGTCTTTTTTCTGAAACACAAGTTTTCTTTAATCACTTCTCCCTCCAAACTACAAGTTGAAACCATTCCAAATCTAAGATTAAGGGAAAGACAGTATTAGCTAGTTTTCCTCTGAACTTTTACCTCAACAAAACAGCTTTGCAAACTGTTAGATTTGTCACATGCAACTGAGTTCTGCTTCCATCAACAGCAAGACACTACACTCCAAGCTGCTGTGACACAAGTAGGTGTACACTGTATTGTAACATTGCCTATGCATTTATGTTCTATTGAAACAAGTTAACCTACTCATTCCAGATCTTACTGGGCCCATGCTAGGTGCTCCCATTCCTCCTGCAAAAACACCAATCATTGCACCACCTAAACAGAGAAAAATAATGAAGTGACATACACTGAAACCACCAGTTAGTGATAAAAACAAAGCACATGCTAATCAAGTGCACTGATCTCAATGTTACCCAGAAATATTTCTCTATAGGGCACTTTAATGTGTGCCTTTATTATACAAACTAAATAGGAACATCTAGTAAGTAAAATTAGTTCCTCCTTTTCTACTATGGGATTTAAGCTACTCTGATTTCTTTCTAGCTTTTCTTCCCTCTGACACTCTGCCAGCAGCACAAACAAGGTAAAACTAAATGAGCCATTTCTCACATCGGGAGGAACAACCTCAAAACTCAAGGCTTTGTCTTATATGAACTTCACAGTATAAAAAGTCAACAATTCTGCTGCAAATCAAACATCCTCAATTTCACTCTGATACTATAGCTCAATCAAAGACACTTTCCTTGATTTCAGGGTTACTAAAACCAAATGCCTTCACAGTATTTCTTTTCAAGATACCATTAACCTAAATATTGCAACATGAGTACATTAGGGCCTTCCCTGATCAAACACAGTATCTATTAGAAGTCCCTACAATTTCCTTCCATTATTTAAGGTTAAGCTGGGAATCTCTAAGCTTGGTTCTCAGGACACTATTCAGATGTAAGATCACCGACAGATTGTAAATTGAAGCTTGCTGGACCTGCTGAATCAAAGACACCCACATCAGTTTCTCACATGGTCACACATTTCAAAACCAACATCTAAGCAGAAGACTCAGAAGCCTACTGCTTGCAGAAACATTTATCACTGCAGTGGCCTTGCATTTTCACTCAGGAAACAGATGTTTATGCAAGTAGGCACAGTGAAAGCATACACTTGATTCCTAGACATTCATTCCAAGGCATTAAGACTAGCTCAAAGGACAAGTTTACTACGTTCTTACCACTTCTACACAATTATCAGTATTGAAGAGAAGCACACAAGAGTTACCTTCTGCTATGACTTGCCTCAACTAATAAAATTTAAAAAAAAAAAAAAAAAATCAACTTTTAGACCGGATGAACCTTATGCTCTTAGCAGTTCTTCTCTTCAAGGAGGTGACTTAAGGGAATGGAAAAGTACAAGAAACAGCAAAGAGGAAGGAAAGCCATTTCCTATAATGAATTTTGCGTTCAGCTTTGGGCCCCTTAGAACAAGAAAGACATCAAGGAGCTGGAGTGTGTCCAGAAAAGGGCAACAAAGCTGATCAAGGCTCTGGAGAACAAGCCTTGTGAGGAATGGTTGAGGCAACTGGGGTGTTCGGCCTGGAGAAAAGAAGATTCAGAGAGGAGACCTTTCTGCTTTCTCTAACTACCTAAAAGGAGGTTGCAGAGACATGGGGGTCAGTCTCTTCTACCAAGTAACAGGCAATAGAACAAGAGGAAATGGCCTCAAGTCAAACCAGGGAGGTTTAGATTGGATATTAGGAAAAATTGCTTCACAGAAAGAGTTGTCAACCATACGTACAGGCTGACCAACGAAGTGGTGGAGTCACCATCCAAGGGATTTAAAAGATGTGTACATGTGGCTCTTGGTGACCTGGTTTACTGGTGGACTTGGCAGCGTTGGGTTAAAGGTTGGACTGGGTGATCTTTTCCAACCTAAATGATTCTGACTCATCCAGGTAACAGCATACAAAGGGCAAGAAGGCTCTACTGCTGAGCACTTCCATGCCTCTGAAGATAGGAGAACTCACTCGAGGGTACCCCACTGTCAACAACACATTACCTCTAAACAAAATAATGCTGGCTCAGTCACAGAAGAGGCCAACAAACACCATTCTGAGCTGTATGAGCTCAGAAGGCAGGATGAAAACTGAGGGCACCAAAATTCACCACTCTTGTCCACTGCTACCTGATTTGCAGTCAAAACAATATTACAGCATTTCCAAAATGGGCTCATGGAAGTTACAAAGGCTGTACATGGACAGCTTGGTCAGGATTATCAGAAGCATATACTGAACACCCCAAAGATTTAATACCCCACAAATTAAAAAGTATGAAGGTAAATGCTTTCCTCAAATAGTTATTCCATTTATATTTCACAGGGGGAAAAAACCTCCATACCTGAACCTGTTTTAAGTGGTGGCTGTAATGAACACTCAGATTATATCCTTACATGATTGGGGAGAGAAGGGACAGAAAAAGATGACCAAATGAAACCAGGTCTCCTCTTCTTCTAGAAAACTCTTCCAATACTATGCCACAGAAAATTTAACAGTTACCATACCCATCCTTCCAAAAGACTCTCCAAAACCACGGTTCAGTGCCATGTCACCACGACCAAATTCTCTCTCCATGTTTGCTCCCATTCCACCACGGAACATTTCTGCAGAGAACAAAGCAAAAAACCAGGAATATTCTGTTATTTACATCCAAGTTGATGCTCCTATAACACTTTTTTCACAGCTGCTTGTTAAAATAGAAGTGAGTCTAATGCACAAGTCAGAGGCACCTATTACACACTCAACTCTCCTGCTGGTTCTTAGGCCTCACAACTACATAACTTCTTCCTTTGAACTCATCTATATTACCCACCCCTAAATGGAGAGCTTTTAATAAGAAATATTAGCAAATTAATAAGTGCACAGGAACGGTGTTCAACTACCTCCCATTCGGTTGACTCCAAATCCTCCCATGTTAGGCATCCCTTCCATTCCACGAAATCCAGGAAGTCCTGTAAAATAAAGAAAAGCATTTTCTATACAGTATTAAGGAAATATTTAATGCAAAAAACTTCATTGCACGTACCGCCTCCCATTCTACTCATTCCACCAAATCCTGGGCCGTCTATTCCCATACCTTAAACCAAAAACATAAACAACACTTAGTACATCCTAATGGATTTTTAAAAATTCAGACACCATTAAAATCTCAAAAGCACACTACACAATGCTTGCTTTGTCAAAAGTCTCTCATTCTTCCAAATACAGAAAAGACAAACTTACAGCTCTGTACAACCCAAAAAGGAAGAACATGGATTTACCTCCTGGACCCATGCTGCCCATTCCACCACCCATGCTCAGCTGGGTTGCACTGATGGGTTGTCCACCTGGTCCAAGTCCCATCCCAATGCCACCAAGCCCACCTCAAAAACAAAAAAAGAAGTATCATCAGAAGAGAGACCTTCCTCTGTACCACAGAGACCACAGTAACCAAAAGGACAACTACATTGTGCCAACACACAGATCACCATATTCTAAGTACCAGGAGCAGAAAATAAGAGTGAGCACTCACGAGGTAATTGTGAGCTTTTGCTGTCCACAACACGGAAGTCTTCATGAGGAACTGATTTGTCATCCTGATAAAAAACAAGGATATTATGCTAGGATCCTTTCAACGTTTTGGCAGAGACATATAAAGTAGAAAGAAATGAAAGCAACTTACCATTTTTACATGCATGGGTCTATCAAACAGGAATTGTCCATTGAACATAGCTGAAGAAATGCAAGTCAAGGAATCTTAAGAAGGCAATTTAACTATTTATGAAGAATCAATCTAGGAACTTCTTTTCTTTCTGTACAATTACTATGAGTCTTATCTTTCTCTACCTTATCTTCAGAAACCCAATTCAAGGGCCAGAAGATGCAATACAAGTTGTTAGGTACATTAGTTTCACAATTATCACACTCCCAGATATATTAATTTTGTTCAACATCATCAAAGAACTTTTAGAATTTAGTAGTAAATTCAGTCATTACAAACATAATCTGCACAGTATTACACTCTAATCCCTATGTGGTAGCTACAATGCAAAAAGGCACCATTTGCAAAACTATGCTGTCAGAACCATTAAAGACTAATCAATACTTGATCAATTATTTTTCAAAACCAAGGATACATATTGCTTGAACAGCTTCAATTGCTTGTTCAAAGGTAACTGTTCCCATTCCTCGACTCTTGCCATCTTTATCCTCTTTGATGTCTGCACGCTTCACTGTCCCAGCGATGCTGAATACCTCCTTCAGTTTCTTCCAGCCCACTTTGAAGTCAAGCTTAAACACAGAAATACATCAGAGATTTCCATGCACATCTCTGTTCTGCCATTACACTTGGAAGAGATTTTCTGCATTGCTGTTAACTTTTCATCAACAAAATGTTGGATAATTGTAAATAGTTGAGATTTTGTAATATATGCACACTGCATCAAAGCCCAAAACGTTAACAATTTATCCTATGTACATCTATTTTACTTTAATTAACATGCTAACATTGGGTTGGTTCTTGAGAAGAGCAGCTGTGCTTCCACAAGACCTCATATAAAAACAGTAGCTTTTTGTGCTAATAAAGAATTTGAAGCACTTTATTTGTTGAAACTTTCTGATGTTAGTCTAAAGTAACCAGCAAGATAAACTGAGGTATATATTTAATAAAAAAGAAATGCAATTGTAAATAAGTAGTGAAGAGATGTATAAAATATTTTTGAATCAACAGATGACTGTATGGCAATTAAAAGTGCACGTCAGTCTCAAGTATCTTTCCATGTCCAAAATCTGAACACATATTGAACATTTTCAATTGGATCTACTAATTGTGAACTAATTTCCAGCCTCCTCTTTATATTAAAACCGAACTACACAGGTATGTTTTACAAAGATCAAACATTAAAGTTATAAAATACAATTTTAAGCTTACATTGGCAACAAAGATCGTGGATCCAAGCCTGCCTGCTTGCAAATTACTGATAACCTCAGGAGGAATGTTTGGATTATTGAGAATAGAAGGAGGTAAATTCATCATTCCAGGTGCTGCATCAGGTCCATGTCCTCCTGGGAACTGTCCTCCTCCCCTCTGCAGTGCCCTCCGAGCATGTTCTCCCTCAGGATCCTGAAACATGGGCACAAATAAAGCTAATTAACAATCAACAACAGGACTGGCAACAAACAAAATGGTCAATGTTATGTGAATGGAATAAATTTTATTGAATAAATTGTATTCTTTCAAATAAAATCTATCCATTTTATTTGAAATTCTGCATAAAACCATCAAAATTATCAACTAATAAATATACTTGTCCATGTCAGAGGGATCAAGAACTGAATTAGCATGGAGACCTAATTCCCTCACCTCTAGAGGTGGGTCCTTTCAGATGAGGGTTGAGGCATATTGGCAAAGCACTTGGTGAGGAAGCGTGCACTGCCACTTCACATGCTGTACCTAGCCTATGGACAAGTAGAAAAGATTTCAAGCTAAAGGACTGTCAGTCTAGCACTTTCTTCCAAAAACTGAATTAATTTAATTAGGTGGTGGTTTTGTATTATTAATAATACCATTATTAAAATTGTAACAGGACAAGAAGAACTGCATCAGACACCATCATATGCTACAGCACTGCAAGATAAATGTTGACATTATTTCACTTTCCAGACAGCACAACTTCTCTATTTCCAGCCCCATTTTTGCACATATGTAGTGGTCTAATAATTAGCTCATTCTGTGTCATATTTTGAAGCAGGTAAGCAACGTAAACATAGAATTATTTAGTTTCCAAAAGACCTGATGACACTAAGGTAATAATAGGAAGCAAAGTTGTTTTAACAAAAAAGAGGATTTGATTATTTTGACTTTAGGACATGCATTTTGTCAGTTTACTTGGCATAATATCCAATCTTTGGCAAGCCAACAGGCAGTTCAGCCCATGGAGAAAATTTCACAAAAAATGAAACTGGAAATTACACATCTAAGATTCTCAGAACACTGCATGGTCATTTCAGTAGCTTTACTATCTTCACTATTTCAAATTCAAAACAGCAGCAATAAACATACCTCTTTAATATTCAGGGGTCTTCCACTAAGATCATATTTGTTCATAGTGTCTAATGCCTTCTTAACAAATTCTTCATCTTTGAATTCAACCACACTTAGAAAAAGACCAAAATTTTCAGAGTATTAAAATAAAGTTTAAAATGCCAAAACAAATAGAATGTTTGGATAGCAGTGTGCTTCTACACACATAAAAAAAGAAACTTACCCACAACCCTATATCCACGAGATTTGTCATCATATGTAAAGAGAAAACAAGCAAAAAAACAAGAAGTCAGTCAGCACATATGATAGAGCAATGAAGATTCCAGTTAAAGATCCCAGCTCACTGTTAAGTAACTATACAAGTTATTTTCGGATCCAAAATCCATAATACATGCTCTTTAGTGGTAGCCAATCTGAATTTCTCCTACTTTCTCAACATACATACCACGCAAATGCAAGAGAATTCACTGTCTCTTACGCTCTTTGAGTCAAACCAGAATTGAAAAATTGCCACACAGATGCATGTAAGGACAATTGGGAAGAGGAGGTGGGAGGGAAAGGGTGGAAGGAAAATAACCCCAAAACATAACCAAAAACCAATCAAGACACTCATCATGTCATTAAAAACTGTCCACTAACTACAAAATTCAAATCTACCTACATCAAGTACACCAGTACAATGAACAAGCAGTCTGCATACCTCTTCAGTACTACAGCATAAATGAGAAATTACCTTATAAGAAAATAACCTTATTGACTGCACCCGAATCCTTCTCATAAAGCAAGGAGTTGAGGATTTCTTTAAGTATAGCAAAGCTGACAGCATGTTTTAGTTTTAACAAGTATTAAAGAAAGTAATTTACAACAATTGATACAACCTCAGTTAAGACTCAAACCTGCATTTCTCACGTTCTCACTGCAGGTTTGGAGCTGCTATTGGCCAAACTTTTGACTATTATTAAGAAGACAAAGGAGCTTTAACAATCTTCACTATTAGTGCCTCATTGCAGGCACTCTGTTGGCTACCAACCATCTCCATCCATTTAGTTTTAAGAAAGTAAATATATTAACCCAGTGTTTAAGAGTACCAACCCTGCAAAGCTGTGAACTCAGTCACTTCACCCAATATATTCTTAGCAAACATTTTATACTTATTGGCCCCAAAAAGAGAATACTACACTAACAAAATTTAAATAAAACGATTGGTTTATTAAACATCCTTTATATGAAACAGATTTGTACCAAGACCAAGGTGTTGGCTAAAAAGAAGAATTAAGTAAATGCCATTTGTTAACATTTACAGAAGTACTTTGTCCCTCACAACCAGCTAGTGTGAGTTGCATGAAGGTGTCAGACTACTTCTAATACAGAATCCTCAAGGCTACCTTAATGAAAATCAGTGTAAAAATGAAACTTACTTTCCAATAACTGGTACAGGTATTATACAAAAATAAAACTGCTGAGGAACTTTTAAACCTCTAGCAGATTGTTGCCCACGGCACTTACCCTTGATTTTCCTTCAGCATCCTTAAACAGCTCCACGTATGTAACCTCACCAACTACATAAGACATACAAAGGGAAAATACCAAGAGACAATGCATTTAAACACCAGTATCTTGCTTTACTGTGCCCCTGTGCACAAGTCTACAGAGAATCACCTATTATTCACCAACAATCAAAACCAGACCAACATACCTCCTGTCAATGGCTATATAATTTAGCTAGTTTTCAGAAATATGCAGCAGCCACATTCTCGAAAGCTAAAAACAAACAACTATATTTAACCTAATTCATACTACAGATCATATTTTGGCCAGTATGATATAGTTGGTGAACAAATTCAGATATACACAGTCCCTTAACCTAACAAATGAAACGTCAACGTTCACTGAAAAGTGTTACATTTATCATCCTACTCACAACACCTGTTTTAAGGTGACTTTCTACCTGAGTATCTTCAATCAAAAGTTTGCCTTCAATAATAACCAAATTTACACATCAAATATTTCACAGCAAGCGACTCACTTTCTAAAGTAGGAAGTTTCAGTTAATAAACCAATCAAATAGTCACGTCACCTTACAACAGATAAACCAGCAGTTACAGAAGGGGGGTCTGGCATTTTGCACAGCCTAAAAGCCAAGTGTGCTTTGCATTACTTTTGAAGAATCAATTTTTCAAGGAAAACACAGAACTAACTTTTTACAAAATCCATAGGTTATCATTATTTTACCCCAAATTTAATACAAAATTTTTGGGGTAGTCAGATTTCTCTATCAGAACTGCAACAATAGTAACAAGCTTTTAATACAAAGCTCCAGACAAACAGTCATGGCAGTAGTGACAATGCAGACCAAGTTAATGCCACAGCCAGATTCCACCAAAGAAATACAAAACAACTTTTGAAAGACATCCCTTATTATTCAGGTTAACACACTTAACGTGTTGCTTAAATACAATAGCCCTTAGAGAAAAAAAAATCTACAAGAACTACAGCTAGACAAAACACAATCTCTTTAAGAACTCACGAGGTCATGCATATACTCTCTACTGTCACACCAGAATGGCAGAAGATTGTGAGCACTTCATTTACCCAGCCTACCCTGCAATGCAATTGTCTCGGATGAAAGAGGGGGAAGGGAGGTAGATGTACCAAGTAAAGGCCAAAACAAAAAAGTCAAATCAAATCTGTGTGGCTCAAAGGACACATCCGTTGCATTGAAGCCCTATCAGTTGCTGTATGAAGTGTATTATAAGGAGTGAGTTACCTTTCTCTCTCATCAGGTCTTTAATAGCTTGCCATTTCATGTCATATGGGATGTTGCTAATAAAAACTCTATTGCGATTAACAGCCTTCTTGTCTCCAGAGCCTGCATTCTTCTCCTTTGCATAGGGGTGGAATCTATTCTTGTTTCCAAGAGAAGGGATTGCCTTCGGTTTTGCAACGTACTTCTCTTTCACAGGTGCTTTCCCTTCTTTTGCTGTCTCATCATTATCCCTACATTAAAAAATAAAAATCCAAACAAAAGCACTATTAGTCTTGTGTTGGATCATTACGCTATCATACTTCCTACCTATACAACTGAGTATCTCCTATGCTACTGGAACTCCCAGGATGTCAAAGGCTGCTTTTCAAATTAGGAAATATAAATTCACACTACCAGTGAATCTGTTCATTGTTTTATCAAGAACAAAAAAATGTTACAATATTACGTAAAGAAAGTACATCTTACTAATTCACATTTCATTTGACAGAATCATAGAATCCTGGAACGGTTTGGGTCGGAAAGGACCTTAAAGATCACCTAATTCCAAGCCCCCTGCCATGGGCAGGGACACCTTTCACTAGATCAGCTTACTCAGGGCCAACTTCCAACACTTCAGGGATGGGGCACCCACAACTCTGGGCAACCTGTTCCAGCACGTCCTGTCTGCCAAGACTCAGAGAGATGGTGAGACTACTACTATGAGACTACTACAAATAGCAAAACAGAATGAGTGAAAAATCAGATGCAGCACCCATGCCTTGGTGCTTCAGTAACCTTCACACCATACTTGGCCAAGTTACAGGATATTCACCACAGAAGTGAGAAACAGTCTAAGCTTGAGAGTTCAAACAGCTCAGGATGCTTCATTCAATTGAATATTAATATATCAAAATCAACTCCAATAGGTTTTATATCAAGTTATGTTTTATCTACCCCATAAATAACTTTTATTCACAATTTGTGCCAGACTGCTTTTAGACAGAAATTAAAATTCAACAAAGAACAACAAATACTTCTTCAGTTTCCCTGCTTAACACTACTAGCATTTGAAAACTTGCTAAAAGCATAGAAAACAGCTAATTAAGCCATGCTATGAATCTAAGACTTATTAAGTAACCAGGTATTATCCACCAAAAAAAACAAAATAAACTCCTGGTCCTCGGTCCAATAGCACCAAAATTCTCCTTCTAAAATCTTTTTAATTTTTAGATGAAAATGCAAAAAATTTGCTGCTTCTCTTTTAAGGCAGCCCAAATCTCAGCTTCAGTAAGACCATACACTTTTAACAGAATTAAAATAAATACCCACAACTCTTCAGCACACTCTTGATATTGTAACTATCACAAGGTCATTTAGCATGCTAACAGAGGCTCAAGCTGCCTGAATTGTTACTTTTAAAAAGCAGAACTGCTGAACTGAAAGAATCCACTGAATAAAGCCACACAAATGTCATCCACTGAACAGATGCTACTTAGCATTGTTAAGTACACATCACTGTCTACCTAAAGAGAAACTTAAAAAGCACTTTTACACAAACATATATTTTAAAAAGCCAGCACTGGTACCTTGAGTTAGAACCAATTAGAAGGAGATGTCCTACATGACTGGCAGAAGTGAATGATTGCTAAATTAAATTCCTCTTAAATTACATCACTATCTTTACTATATTTCCCACATTTTAGAAGGCTTTGTTTTTCTCTCATTTAGACACTTTGGAAGGTTTCTGGAGGGAAATTAGCCAAAACAGGCATTTCAGTTTTACAACCACAACATATGGCAAAACCAGTGATTTTGATTAATTGACAAATTTTCAGCTCTCTGCACAGTTAACAGAACAGTGACTAAGTGGCAGTCCTGCACTCAAAAGCACGTGCAAGGAGCTTTTCATAAAGCTAATTGTATTACCTATGCAAGCTTGGGCACTTTTTTAAGGGAGGAGTACACTCAAATACATCCATATTTCTCCCATGACTTTTCCCCCAATTTTGAAATACTCATATGGTATTAACTTCACAGTCCTTGTGTTTACAAGTGGATTAAGACAGGATTAGCAAGTGGGAAATGCATGGATACTCCTCCAGGGCAAGTATTTGTAAAATTTAAAACATTTCAAGTCAACAACATGTTATCTGGTTCAAGCATCCTTCAGCTTCCCTCTGCATCATCCCTCCTCCACACCATCCTGTCTGTGTGACAACATAATTCTTGTGTGGCTGTGTAATGAAGTGAAATGGAGGGAACAAGGCAGGAACTGGAGGGAGCCAGAGAGAAGAGGCAAAGATCACACCAGTTCCTTCCCATCCAATCCCATTTACAAACGCAAAACTCCTGCCCAACAAGACTCCTAGTAAAAATCTGAGTTCTTCTTTAAATTTTAGGATTAGAGCAATGGATTCTCTTCAGCCTTTTAAGCTCTTTCCTGCTTAAAGGATTATGAAACAGCCCCTTGGTGCTCAGTGTAGTGCACAGGATGAGACGGGTCTGAAATATGGAATCCACAGGCTCTGCAGGACCTGGCTGCACAACTCAGGAGAGAGCACAGAAGATTCGAGCCTGGCATAAACTCCTAAAACAGGGAAACAAAGCCACACTTCACTTAGTCCAGGAATCACAACCAGTCTGCTGAAAATAGAAGATTAATTAAAGAAACAATTCTTCTTGCAAAACTCATCTGCCAAAACCAACACAGGCCAGTGAACAAGCCGGAGGCACAGATCCTTTTACAATTCTTACCCTCCTTGAATATTAAAAATAATTTAAATCAAACAATACATTCAAAGCAATGTCACATTAGTCACCTAGAGACCACAGAAAAGACAGACTCAGACATTATGAACTGACATTCTCACGGGGGAAAAACAGTAGTAATTTCTAGTCTTTATCTTTTGTATGAGCTACACATTTCATAGATTAAATTAATATTTGCCTGTGAAAGCACCAATCCTAGGATTGGCAAAAGACATCTACAATTAGTTCTTAAAAATAAAGTGCATATGCTCATTGATTTAAAAGGCCAATTGTACTTTTTGGAAAAAAAAAAAAAAGCTTTTGAACTTTCCATAAAGTTTTGGAGACAAAAGAGAAGCTTTCCACATGCAAAACTAGAAGCTTAAAAATAATACGCACAAGATACATCAACGTGAAAGTCCTAAAACTTGATTTTTTAAAACAAACTTCTACTCCTCTCCTCACAGGTGTCCATAATAAGATCAGCAGACAGAAATGGAAAAAGTTCACAGCATGTGATTCCAAAGCACACAGATCAGTTTAGCTTTGTTGTGCTGAACAGCTCCACTGCCCGATATAATAAACTAAAGGAAGTGTGCAAACTGAGCCAGAAGCAAAACAGGTTAATGAAATACTTTTTTTTTTTTAAGTAGTACATTACACCTACACACTGCCAGCTTAATCATTTGTACACCTGTTTGGCTGAAGACTAGAAACTGTATGGGAAAGAATAAAATTTGTATCTGTTACCAAGAACTTCCTGTTACTTTCAAACTTCAAGTTGTGTCTTCTACCATGCAGAACAACTGCCATTTCTGATTTGCTTGTGAGGTTTTGGAGGGAAAAGAAGGCATTGTTGACAAGAGGGATAGAGAGAAATTACCTCATTTTAACAGTAGCAACCTCAAAAGACAGTAAAATTTATACACCTAGAAGGGGGAAAAGGGTTACAATCTCCCTGTGAAT
The DNA here is from genome assembly GCA_013396875.1 of Vireo altiloquus. NCBI lineage: Eukaryota > Metazoa > Chordata > Aves > Passeriformes > Vireonidae > Vireo > Vireo altiloquus. Next base: position 33,442 of record VZRF01012750.1, on the reverse strand, counting down.
ATTCAAGTCTAATCTGTGAAGTTTGGAAGCTGAGGGCCAGACTAGGGAAAAATAAATCCACAACTTCTATTTTACAGTAAAGTGAAATTTATAGCTTGTAAACCAAACTAAATTTCACAGGGAATCAAGTAAAGGCATGAAGTACATCTTTATTTCTCCAGCTTTATACTGAAGTTGAACCCACATGCATTTTTTTAAACATAACAGTATCAGAGCAGAGCTGCTCAGAACATGTCAAAACTTCACAGACTTCAACAGCTTTGATGTACTGCAACAGTAAGCCTACTGTAAATGTACTTTCCCTTCAAGAGCTGAATGAGATTGGAAGATATCTGAAGCCAAAACCTAGTTCATGTAGAGATGTAGAGTGACAAGCCTCAAAGCCTGACATCGAGAACAAGAACAACCACGCACAAAGTTATTCACGGTATTGTACCAGAGCTGGTAATTCCAGCTCCCTTATACTAAGTTCCTTTGAGACCTACTCTACAAGGCACAATTTTACATATTCCGTGTATGAAAATGTTACAGTTTCCAAGAAAACTTCGTGCATCCATGTGGGGGGTTTGTTTTTAGAAAGTAAATTGCTATAGGGCTGTCTTCCCATTCTCACGTAAACAAAGACTTGTTCAACGGCTTTACAAACAGCATCGCTTCGGCCAGAAGCGGAACCGCAAAGGGCACCAGAAACGATGCGGAACACTCCTGGAAGAGTATCCCGTGGGAAGCGGCCCCGCCAGGTAGCACAGCCCGGGGCTCGGAGCCCAGCCCTGCCCCGCGGGGCGGCCCAGCCCTCAGCGGGCCCCAGAACCGCCACCCGCCCCGCGCCCAGGCCGCGGCCTCCCCGAGCCCCGGGCCGG
>VZRF01012750.1:0-32490 GCA_013396875.1 Vireo altiloquus | reverse complement strand
GCTGTGGGGCCTGGCCGGCCGCCTCCTCGGCTCGGCGCGGCGCGGCCGCCTCCGCCCTGTCGCTCTCCGCCATCTCGTGCCGGGCCGCGGCCCCGCGACCGCCGGTTTGAAACGGGCCCGACCGCCTCGGCCTCGCCGCGCCGCGCCGCGCCAAGTCTCGCGAGAGCGCCGCTCGCGGCCGGGGGAGGGCACGCGCGCCGAGGCTTTGTGCGTTGCCATGGCGACGCGGGGGCTGCCGGGCCGCCATGGCTGCCGGGGCGCCTCGCCACAGCCGCCTTCACTGGGTCACCCAATCACTCGATCGCAGCAACGGCTCGGTTGGGAAAATCCTCTGAGATCTTCAAGTCCAACCTTTAGTGCAGCACTGCTAAGTACACCGCTAAGCCAAGTCCCCAAGCGCCACATCTGAACGTCTTTTAGGTCCCTCCTGCAATGGTGACTCCACCACTTCCCTGTGCCAGTGATTGACAACCCTTTCCGTGAAGAAATTTTTCCTAATATCCAACCTAAACCTCCTCTGGTTCAAGTTCAGGCCATTTCCCATCACCCTATCGCTTGTTTCTTGGGAGAAGAGACCAATCTCCCCCCTGGCTACGTCCTCCTTTCAGGCAGCTGTAGAAAGCAATCATGTCCCTCCTGAGCTTCCTTTCCTCCAGGGTGAACATTCCCTCAGATGCTCCTCTCAGGACTTTTGCTCCAGACCCTCTGTCCTTGCTCCACTGTCCTTCTCTGGACACACTTCTGCACCTCAATGTCCTTCTTGCTGTGAAGGGCCCAAAACTGAACACAGGATTCGTGATGCAACCTCACCAGTGTGATTAGAGGGGGATGATCACTGCTCTAGTCCTGCTGGCCACACCATTTCTGATTTTAAAAATCTCGTATGGCTTTCTTCCTAACATTTCAGTATGCCCCAACATTAAGAAGATCCCCACATTTCATGAACTGAAGGCTCCCATATCGTAAAGGATTTGGACCCAAAATCAACACTTAACCTGTGCTGAGACAGCTCAGACCAAATAAAAAATCATAGAATATACTGAGTGGGAAGGGACTCATCAGAATCATCCAGTCCAACTCCTGGCTCAGCACAAAACAGCCCAAGAGTCACACCATGTGTCTGAGACCATTGTCCAAACACTTCAGGAACTCTCTCAGGCTCAGTGCTGTGACCACTTCCCCAGGGAGCCTTTCCACTGCTCAGCCACCCTCTCCTTGAAAAACCTTTTCCTGATCTAACCTAAACCTTCCTTGACTCAGCTTCATGTTGTTTCCTCAAGCTCTGCCACTGGTCACCAGAGAGAAGAGATCGATCCCTGTGCTTCTGCTTCCCCTTGGGAGGATGCTGAAGACCCCAATGAGGTTTCCCCTCAGTCTCCTCCAGGCTGACCAAGTACCTCAGTCACTCCTCATAAGGCCTCCAGACCCTCCTCCATCTTGGTTGGCTCCTTTGGACACTCTCTAATAAGCAATATTTTTAAAAGAGGAAAAATGGATTTATCATTTGGACAAAGTTTAATCATTTCACTAACCACAAGTACAAAAGCATTTCTAAAGGGATAACCAAATATATAAACATCTATTATATAAGGAAATCCATTCAGTCCTCTGCAATGAATTTAGATTGGTGGCTTCCGGTTGCTGACCCACTGACCTGTACTAATGTGGGTTTTGGAAGTAAACTCCTTATGAGCTGCTGGGACTCTCTTTTGTCTGTCCTCATGACTGTCACAGCATGTGTTGGTGACACCTGAGATTTTGGAGAAAGCTCAAAGACACTGCAAAACATCCCAATAACTTACATTCCAGATGAAGGTAGAAAGATATGTCCAGAGGTCTGATAAGAGACATAATTCTGTTCACACATTAACCATAATTAGATAAATATCTTGGTATTTGCGATAATAATCACCGCTGGAATAGTTAATGTTTACTTGATATTGCTGTCATTACATTTTACAGCTCTCACTTCTCCAGGATGAAGGCAGTAATTCCCCTGTTCAGGTTACCAGACCCTCTCTGACTGTGCTTTGCACAGAGCATCCCAAGTGTTGGAATCCTATACTCCCTGAAGCAGTATGATGGCACCAAGCAGCTGACACCAAATTCCTGTTGCCCATGGATATAACAGGAATTGCTGACTTTCTCACACACAGCTTGCCTACTTGTTCTGAATAATCTGCTGGCTGTTTCAATTGCTACCTCCCCAAGTCTGCATGCCTTTTGGGCCCATGCCTCTGGCTGAGGTGAAGTCAGTTTTCCTCACAGGAGCCCTCAGTGCTGTACTCTGTGCTGGTAGCTGGAAAGGTGTTGGTAGCACATTGGTGTTTGCTGGGACAGCATCACAGCTCTATCTCCAACATTCCCCACTCACCAGTGGGCTGAGGGTGGACAAGATCTTGGGACAGGACATAGGGGGAGAGGGGGGATAGGCCCTGACATTTGTCTTCCAGAGCACCTGCTCTCTGTACTGAAGCCCTGCTTCCCAGGAAGTGGCTGGACATTGCCTGCTGATGGGAAATAGACACTAAATCTATTTTCCTTTGCTTATACACAGTCATTGCTTTATTCAGCTGCCTTTATCTTGATCCATGCAGTTTTTCCATCTTATTTTCTCCCACCCCATCCTGCTGAGAAGGAGAGTGCTAGAGCAACTCGGTGGGCACCTGATGGCCAGCCAAGATGGACCCACCAGAGCCCAGCACAGAGTTTTGTATGGGTAAACTCCAGATTGCAATAAACCATTGCAATAAACCACTCAGAACTGCCCAGTCCATCCACATCCAGAGATGAAGAGGTGTTTTGTGCTAAGGCTGCACTGGGGCATAGTCTGCTAAAAGCCTGGAGGAGTTATGGCAGCTTTGCCCTGTCTCCCTTGCACCACAGCTCCAGTTTAGAGCATTCTGTTCAGCTCAGTTGCCTGTGTCAGGATTTTTGTGGGAGTCTTTCCTCCTTTTCTACAAGTCCCACACATAATCACTCAGTATTTCTGTCTTGAAAGAACAATAATAAAAATGGGAGAACAATGCCAGAAAGAGCTGTTAGAGATCTGACAGGGGTGAACTGGAATTAAAAAGTAGAATTTCTTTGGTCTACAAAACTCAGTTGAAAAACGTTTTTCCCTAGGAAGACTTTTGACTATAAAATGATTGAAATAATTTTTTTTTAAAAAATCTACTTACCATAGTAAGTGAAAAAAAGGAAAACCATTGTCTTTCCATGCCATTTCCTGTGCTGAGAAAGTCTTCTTTGTTACACACTACTGATCCCTCCTGGGAATATTTTAAAATTATCTTTTCGTATATGGGCTTTCAACATCTCTTCTGCCTCTGTTCATGTTCTTACAGAAGACAGACAAGGTTTCTGAGGAATGTTGCTGCTAAAAGGGGATTAAATCCCTCATTTAGTACAACACTGTTCAAACTGTCCTTGATCTGCTGTCCTAACAAATTCCTCTTGTCACCCCTAATGTAAATAGTGTTTCACACTTGTATGTAGGGTGTATGGCATAATGGTTGTATATTCTTGGCAAGCAGAGAGCTGACAGCACTAATTTACACACAGAGTTGAGGATAATGGAATATTATTCATGTTCTTGCATATGTATGTAAATATAAGCAACTGTAAAGGCACTACTATTGAAAGTCTCTTGTACAAGTAGTTATTGAGGTAAAATAATTATGTGTATTTTAAGTATCAACATTCTTTTCACAGTAACTCTCCAGTGAATTCAAGTCTCAAGTCCTCAGTGACAAACAAGGCATAGGTCCCAATTTGCTAATGAACAAATATGTATCATCACCCTTTTAGAAATGATTATTTTAATTTGTCTTGGTTTATCTCAATATATTTTTTAAATTTCATTTCTGGTTAAGTCACGATCAAAAGCAGTTCGTCAGCACTTTTATCAGGTGGAACTAATGAAAAAATTCTATGTTCCTGAAAGTCAGTTTGTATGGAACTTCAGAAAATGGGAATTTTGAGCCTCATAGGCTTTAAATCCATTTGACTTCTTTTTTTGTAAATGACTTTTCAGTTGTCAGTATATGATGCCTGCATGGTGGATATGTGACACATAATTCTTGTTTTGTTTGCAATGGTACCTAAATGTACTCACCATTTTTTAGTCCCTGTCCCTTCTCCAGGAAGCCCCAAATACAGCAGGAGAAGGGTTCCTTTAGCAAAATATTTGCTTTGTAAATATTTTTACTTTCATACCTTATTTAAAGATTCCTTTTTGCACAGACACAAGTATTTCCACATCAGTGTGTACTACCTATGGCTGTACCAAACCTACACTGCTTTACTTTGTGCTAAAAAAAATAAAATTAACCCTCTGCAACTGGCACCCTCTTTTATATACTTATAGTGGACCTAGAGTAAAGCAAATACTATTTTCTCCAAAGGCTGTCTTTGCATTTAAGCATTCTTTCCAGGCTGAGAAACAACATGGTATCAGTCACACAGGAGACCTGCTCTACTGGATCTGCAGGGACTTCTCTGTCCCCCATGGAAGGCTGACATCTCCCTAAGTCTCATAATTTTTTTTTTCAGTGTTATGCAACCCTTGACCACAGCTAGAATCTAAATCTTGATCTCCTATTTTTTTACCCCTAAAAGGCTGCATAACGCCAGACTTTGGGTAGCACTTTTACCATTCCTATATGGAAACAATTCACATTACCCTCTCTTTCCCCAGACATTACTCTAGCTGCTGAAGTTACAAAAGGAAAAATTGAGCAAACTGCTTTTTCGTTGGTCCTTCTTCCACTGTCAGGCTGAGTGCCCCTAACATGCCCACCACCTCTGCCATTCCCGTGGGGCAGCTAACCCCTTCCTCCTGCAGGTCTAAAGAGAACTCATCCTCCCCTTTGCCCTCTCCCCAGTCCCGGGGTGCAGGAGCTGGGGTCCACCGAGGGCCCTTCGCCTCCTCAGGGACGAACTCTCCTGTCGCACCCACACCAGGTGGCACTGTTGGTTCTCACTCTATACGTGCACTCTTCCACCTTCCCCAACGCTAACACCCATTGGACTTAAAGAGGGTGATTTTCAACCTTCTTCAGTTTCTGAATCCCCACGCTTTTCCTGTTTGAAGAGTGGGCCTAGTCAGATGTTTAACACGGGGAGACTGCTTTGTAGGACTTGTTTTTCTGCCTCATTCCTGGCAGTCACCAAAGCAGTACCCTACACACCCACAGGGCTGTAGACTCTATGTTGCTGGTGAAGTCAGTGTCTAGTAAATGCACTGCCTTTGAACAAGCCCAAACAGAGATTCAGATCTTTTAAGACTATGTAAAAACCCATGGTAAAATAGAGATGTTTAATCTTTTAAAAATGCTAAATACCTTGAATTAAATTACATAAAATAATTCCAAGTTGCAACTGTGAGCAATGGATAAATTAATATATAATCTCCCCACTTATGCTGTAACCCTCTATTACTGCCTTTATCTCCCCTATATACTATTGCTTTCTGATTATGCATATTCTCAAAAAACTTGCTTAAATTTGCTTAGGAGGGGAGTTGCAACTTGATCTGTTTCTTCTGTGCAGGATATTCTTCACTGACTCTGCCCACTTCAGCCCATTTAAAAGTTATACCAATTGAAGGGAGAGTTTGCTTGCAAAGGAACACTCAAAGAGCTGCTTAAAGCTAAACTGAAAAGCAAGTTACAAGGGAGTAATTTATCTCTCAAAACAGTTACATTTTCTTGACACCTACACCACTCGAGTGATCCTTAAACATTAAAAGTATTAACCAGCTAACAGCTCTAAGACTTCGGTGTTGCCTTTGACTCACTGGCACCCACTTGGCTCTAAGTGTCTTGCCCAGCCTTAAATTAGGCCAGTTGAATTTGCCAACTCAACAGAAAAAATTACTAGATGATTATAAAATCTCTATTTCTGATCAAGGGCTCTCCTTTGAGGAAACACAACACTCCCCAAATAAGGATCAAATCAACAGCAAATATGATTGAAGTAACATGAAAGTGATAGTAAAAGTAAGTTGAACACAAAGCATGGATCCTGATAAAGAAATTGAAAGCACAGAGTAGTGAATGCTCCCTTTGTCCATATATCCAGAATGATTCACATACATTGCTCTCCCATTTGCCTTACCAAAAAATCACTTTCCCCGTGCAAAAGCAAAACTTGTGACTTTCAAGTAAAAAAGAAATGAAATGTAGGAAAAGATTGTTATTCTATCACTTTTCCATTTTAAAATATACCATATTGAACAGAAAAAACAGTGCTACTTGTCTGCTGACAACTGGTAGATGAAGAAGGAGACTCATTCCCTATTGCTGGCTGCCAGTTTCTTTTCCAGTTTCATTTCCAGAAAAGTGGATCTTCAATACATAAAATCAGAAATAAAGAACGTAACATGAGTATCAGATTCCGAGAAATAAGCACACAATTTCAGCAACCTCTGCCATGCCATAGTACAAGAGGGACAATTATTTTAAAAAATATAAAAATTCTTAAAGTTCAATCCTACAGGAATAACAAGACAAAAGGATAATGTATCTATAAAGAGTAATATCCCACAAGCAAACCTTTTTCCAGGAAAATGATAGACAAAGGCCCAGCATCCATGCCCAAATTCTGGCAGAAGAGGCAAAATGCACCCCCTCAGAATGTGTTTCTGTTTCAGTGCTGTCCCTCACTCCCAGCCACAGCAGGCACAGTGGTCCTGGCTACTCCCAAGTCATATTGCCAGTAAGGTTCTCCAAGTATAGCAGTGCTCAACAATTATTGGGAAACCCTGGATTTCTGTCACTCTCCCTTAACAATTATGCAAGGTTGAGGAGGCACTGGGAAATTCTGAGACCTTGTATTTGCTACTCCCAAAATTCCAAACTACAGCTTTCCATCTAGTGAGAGACCTTCAGGGGGCCCCCAAGTAAATCAGGGACAGGGCTAAAAAAGAAAACTAGAGCTCCTTAGGAACAGTAGGGGCTCTATATACATATTCTGAAAGCAGAGTCTTACACTATTTAAAACTATCTATTTATAAAATCTTCATGGATCTTTAAATATGAGAGGCACTTCAAAAATTAGCTTGACTGACAGACATTGTTTATCACATGACTAATGCTGCAACATTAGAAGATCCAACTAATAACCATTAGCAAGTACATAGTTAACCACCAGTTTAACCATTAGTTCTACCAACAGGAGAAAGCTGTATTTTGACTCTACCCAGAGCTTAGAAGTCCACTGCAGTCACAGCAGAAAAATCAGGCATTAAAATGGCAGGCAAGGTAAAACCCTTTTTTCCCCCGAGCATTTCAGGAAGAAGATTTGATCCATCATTGTGTTATTACACGTAGGAAAAAAAAAAAAAAAAAAAAGAGGAGTTTTAAAATTATTACCAGAAAAAATTCTGGTAGTAGGTCTACAGTAGTCTCAGAAGTCTCATGATGCATGACAGTGTGATACAGTCCTGTTCCACTGAGCCACGTGCATCCCTGCAGGGGTGCGTTCACCCGGATGATTTACAAATATGGAATCACTATCATTTGGAACAGATTTGCTATTTATTAATGCAATATATACAGATCCAGCTTTGGTAAAATGAATCTCCTTTCCTAATCCAACTTAAACACCTGCTGTTGTGGCAGATAGAAACCTCTCTAATATACAACCAGCATCAGCTAAACGCAGCTAATGAAAGGATATAGAGCGAGGTCCACGCTTTAATCGTTATTAATATTAGAGCTGCTGGGAGGACCCGAGGCCACACTGCGGGCACAGCCTAAGAGGCTTTCGGCTCAGCACGCCCCACTCAGCTCAGCGTGTGGAAGCTGCCCGTGGTGTCACGGCGAGCGGCGGCTCCACAGGTCCTGCTCGGCGGCGGGGCTCGGCCGCTACCGGGGCCCCGGGAGGGATGCAGCCCCTCCTGCGGGTACCGCAGCCCCGTCCTCCATCACTGCAGAGACCACCCGGCCTTCGAGGCCCCGGTCCCCGGCCTGGGAGCGGAGCGGAGGAGGGAGGGCTGCTCCCGCCCCGCTCCGCAGCGGCCCCGGCCCGGCCCTTACCGATGCACCGCACGTAGTGTTTTGCAGGAAGTTTCCACGCTCCTGGGTTTAATCCGCGCAAAGCGGGGCCGGAGAGGAGCGCGGCTGAATAGCGATGGAAAGGGGCGGGCGAAGAGGTGGAGGAGGAGGCGGTAGCAGCAGCGGCCGTGTTTAATTTTTTAATTAGGGCGGTTTGAGCATCTCCCGGCGGGGTCGCATCGCCGGGCGGCGAGGGGAGCCCGGGCGAGCTGCCCCCGCCGCCCGGGACCACCTAGCGCCCCGAGCCGTCGGGACTCCGAGCCGGGCTTTCGAGAGGCGGCGAGGCGGCCCCGAGGCGCGGGGAGCTCCGCTCAGCCACCATGGGCAGCGCGCAGGACAAGGGTTCGTAGCGCGGCGGGGCCGGCGGGCGGGGCGCGGGGCTGACCTTGCCGAGCCGCCCGGCCCGGCCCGGCTGCACTCCCGGCGGGGGCACGGAGGGACGGAGGGAAGCACCCGGGGCGGCGGGGGAACAGGGCAGGGGAAGCGCCTCAATCTGCCTTCCCCGGGGTAGCGGGGCCGGTGAAAGCCAAGGCTGTGCGCGCCATCCTACAGCAACAATTGCTTTGCAGGTGCTCGGTCTCCCTCAGCCTCCATCCCCGGGAAGCAGGCAACACTTTTCCACATTCACAAGTTAAGGATGATGTTAGTAAACATTTTAATTTCCTGCATCTCCGTATTATCTAAATCTAGACCACGTATATGAATTCACAACACAGAGGTTCTTGTCCAGTGAAGACTCCGGGCTCATGTATTTGCTACGGGTAAAATCTTATTTTTGCAATTCACTGCGTGTCGGAAGGCTGGAAGCGTCACTGCTCGGCTGCTGCTTCTTTGCAGGGGAATGCTGTTTATGTGGAAAAGTGTTGCTTGCACCCTGACTTACCATGCTGCAAAAACACTGTGTGGGGCTCTCTTTGCAGAGCTGTGAGCCATGCCTGCATTCGCTGAGCATCCATGCCCTGGCCTTCCTACCTTCACCTCCCTGCACGTTGTCTTAGAACTGTACCCCGAAGAGACAATGTTCTCCCCAGAAATGTAGAGAATAGAGGCATGCAGTGAGCACGAGTATGAGAGGTCAGCTGTGCGGTCACAGCACTCCTTTTGCAGCATTGCTGGCCATGTGGTGTTAACTCAGGTAGCTCAGGCTCTTCAGAGAATTCCATATTCACGCTGATTTCTATTTCTAGTCCATTTTATAGGACTTCTTCCATTGTTACTCTTTTCATCTTACCACCTTCTATGATCAACTTCTGTAATAGCATTTCTGGAATACAGTTTAGTTTCCCTGAACAGACAGTTGAGTGCAAATGAGGTGCTTCCAAAGCTCCCAGAGAATGCCTGTTTGTATGTCCCTTTTCAAGTTAGGTTTGCTGTTCCTCAAGCACAAGCTCAGGACTGGAGCTATTTGAAGCACTTTCAAAATGACCATATCCATGAACCAGCAACTGGGCTGCAGACATCCAAGAAGAGAACAGATGGCTCTGATTTGGTCCATTTTGTTACAAACTATCATTTAGGAAGTGAGCTTTTAGGCACCTGAGGCTTAGTCTTGCCAAGAGGATGAATGCTGCCAGCTTGAGACCTTGTAAAAATAGTAATTTCCAGTATTGAGCCATTAGGAAAAAATCCTGAAGGGAGTTCTGTGAGAGAAGGACTGAAATCCAAAACCTAAGGAAGATTATCCTGGCTACCCTTCTTGATCTTCTCAAGTCTCTCTGTAAACATGAGAGTAAAGGCTCGGTCTGAAAAAAGTTGCACCCTGTCACCCCAAACCACCAAATACCTGGGGCTGTGATCTTCAATCAACCCCAAACACTGGTGGAGTTAGGCTGATGATTCTGCTAGAACAAGAATTTCAATATCTTCCTTCCAGCTGCCTCACAATACCTCACAAATGGTGTTCCCCTGCATCCCCCCATAGGTGCAGCCAGCACCCAGCTCATACCTCTGTTTTTCTCAGCTCAGTGCTAAGCTGTTTCCCTCATTCCTATTTTCTTTAGGACTCTGATTGTTTCTTCTGGCCTCAGAAGGACTTCCAATGGCCTTTGATTTCACAGCAGGATATTAAGGAGCCTTTCTTTTTTGCCAGTGTTTATATAGGTAGCGAATCAAAGGAGAAGGGTCCTGACCTGTAAAAAAAAATTGAGCTCAGTCTGGGACCAGCTCTCACAAAATGGCTCTGCAGATTCTAACTGATATAATGCTTGTCCCATGATGCTGTCCTGAAGGCTATCTTTGAGGATTTTGGGATCCAGGCCAGGTTAGTTAGCATTCACATCCTTCTGACTCAGGACTTTGACAGATACACTGCAGCAAATGGCAGAGTATCTAACTGGGAGAGGACATCCAACCTGTGTGCTGCATGACAATGGGAAAGCAGGAAAAGGTACTCAAGGTCAGTCTTGGGACTGTGGTTTTGTGAAGAGATAATTAGAACAAAAATTCCAGTGAACTTTAGGGCTTCAATTACAAATTCTGAAATTCAGGACAAGGAACAGAAGAACACAAAGCTGCACGTTAGAGTTTCCCAGAACCAATCTCCCTCCCCCCACCCCCCCAGCAAAATACAGTTTTCTCATGCAGCTTTTTCCAGGAAACTTTTGTTAAATAAGACTGAGATATCAATTTCTCTATGTTTCAGCATCAATCAAGCTTTGCATAGAGATCTGTCCTGTAATGTCTTCTGACAAGCACATAATGTACAAACAAATCCCATCTAATTCCAGTGTGTAAGCTGCAAAATTAGTAAGACTGGAAGTCATATTCTTGGAAAATTACTCTCTGTGGTGAAGAAATGTTATCTCAAACACAAATGTATTTGTCTGGACTCAACTCAAATTCAGGGTTCTCCATGGCCAACCTATCCCTACCATTCTTCTCAATGTCTTCCAAGAGAGCAGCTGGGCTTTTGGGTCTGCCTTTTCCAGGTAATGACTATTTATCATTTTCCTGTGTAAGTCTTGTTTTTAATTTTTATAACCCAGTTCCCTAGGGCTTTTGGAAAGTATTTTTTTTTTCCTTGACAGGCTTTTGCTCAAATCAACTGATTTCTAACATCAATTTGTGATATTGAACTTTCTGTGATATTTTTTTCCTGCAGAAGGTCAAACTTAATAGAAAAATTGGAAGTATGCCCAATGAAAATCCATACAACAGGTGGGCTTTACCTATGATGTATGTTCAGAAAATTGCTTGTTGATGACATTATTTCTCATTTCTATAGGCTACATCTGAATCTTTCTTCCAGCTTAACAGTAATTAAAACAGCATCACCCAAAGAGCAGAAAAAATTCAGAACAAGGAAAGATCTCATACACAGCTCTATAGAATAAGCAGAACATTTGTTGTTATGCTCTGGCAAATGTGTAAAGACTATCAGGAAACATTATTTAATATCTGCTATACTGAGGTTTATTTCAAAAAAAAAGAAATACTTGTGTTTTGCCCTTTTGATCTTTGTTCTAAAATTTTTGGTTTTTAGAATAATAGTCAAAAATCCCACAAATTTTGAACTGAGAAAGGAGACACGGAACAAGATAAAAGTTCTGTCCATTCCCATCTGCTTGGGAATACCAGAAGTTATTTCTACTTTTTCTGTTGTTTTCCCTTCTAGGCTGACTCAGAGTATGGCTCTGTCCGCCATGAGTGCAGAACAGAGCAGAGATTCTGGACCTCCCTTTAACCTGGCTTAGCAGTGCAGGTACCTGAAGCAGTGTAGCCATGGCAGCACAGAGCTCTGAGTGGCCTAATTACTCTGCCAAGAAATAAATGGATACTGGCAACTCCCTGGGGAAAAAGAGGTTGAATTGTTAACAAAAAGAGTTTCCCCTGAGGCACGTTCGTTAAATAGGTGTTAGCAAGAGCCAGAAAACCTCAAGTTCTAACCTCAGAATAAAAATGTCTTTGTCCTTTGGCATTTTTGATGTCCCAGTCCTCCCAATTCTCCCACTGTCTACAGATACAAAAGAAAGATGTGATTCCAATATCTGATGGAAAATCTAAAATAAAGCAAAATTATCGCCATACCCCCAACTAAAACCTATACGTAAGAGCTCCTTAAAAAGACAAATTTTAAAAAGTTTCTCCTGCCTGGAAACATGCAGAGCTCTCCTGGTGGCAGCAGCGGGGTGGAGTTGCTTGAGCATCCTGCCTCCACAGGACACATGTCAGAGTCAGTCCCCGAGCAATGCCAGATCTGTTTAAATGGCAGGGGGTGGATGGGGAAGACCTAGGAGAAGAAACAAATGAGAGCAAGATTTAGAGAAAGGGAATTTAATTCTGTTATCTCTTCTTCCACCGATCTTTGCTCATACACAAGAGTGGACCTGTAGAGAGAAAGGTGAAGGAGTAATTTCATCAGTCTGCTCACTTTCTTATGAGCTCAAATACACACAGCATTTTTTTCTGAAACTGGAGCCCAAGACTTCACTAAAATTGCACACACAGTATTTTATTTTACAAGTTGAATCTATTTATGTAGACTCTGAGCTAAATCAAATGAGCAAAATCCACTTTATTTGTCTGAAATTGCCTTTGAGGTCAATGCGAGTTTAACTAGTTTAAGCACAGAGATGTAAAGCCATTTCAGGAAACACACCAGGGTTTTCCACATGGAGACCTTAGAGAGTATTGCCAAATCACAATCTGTAGACTTATGCCCAGTCTGACAAAACACTGTTTGCAACAACTGAAATTTCTGTTTCAAGGAGACAGAAAGCCAGAAAATTGTGAGTCTGCTCTAAAAACAGAGGCCAGTATGGGAATGGTGTGTAGAGGCTAATAGTTGCAATTTTATCACATTAATTTAAACGTGAAAAATGCAAGCTGGTTTTCCTTTTCAAATATTCATCTGCTACAGCTCAGAAATATGCACCCCATTTAGAGCTAACCACACTGATTTGACGTTTCTATGCAGGCAAAGAAGCAATAGAGGTGAAAATCCCACAGAGTCACCAGGATGTGATGCCCAATGATGAGCAGTAATTACTGCAGCAACACTTCAGCCAGCATGAGTGTCAACGAAATGTCTGCCTTCCCTCTGACTTTAGAACAAAAAACTGGCTTTGCCTTTGTGGGGATTTTGTGTGTTTTCCTGGGACTTCTAATTATCAGATGCTTCAAAATCTTGCTAGACCCCTACAGCAGTATGCCTTCTTCCACGTGGGAAGATGAAGTTGAGGGGTTGGATAAAGGAACATTTGAATATGCTCTTGCATGAAAACTCACAGAATATCCTGCCTTAACTTTGATGTTGATTTCATTTTGGAAACCAACTGTTGTTACATTTGTTATACATACCTGCATTTTGGAGATACGTTGGTGACATCCATTTTGTTAAATAAATATTTGTTGCAAACTCAAAAGGTACTTCATGTTGCTTTTATTTGATGAACCGTAGAATGGTAGCTGAGAAATGGCTAACAGCAGATAAATACACAATAATTCACTAGAAAGTTACCATGCCCAGTGTTTTAAGGATCAGATGATACGTGGCTCTTCAGAGGAGGATCTCATGTCTACTGTGTCTCATGATAGGCTGAAGAAAAAGATGAAGAACCCAAAGGTTCATGAGAGGTGAATGTTTCAGTGGCAGCCACCTGCCCTCCTCATCCGACACAACTTTCTGAAACTCAGTGTCTGTACTTGTCCACTGAGGATACAAAAGTGGAGGACAGCAAAAGGTTGTGGCTTAGAGGAGGTGCCTGCTAGAGGTGTGTGTCCATGAATTTATTCCACTTGGTTACAGAAGATGATTCCGTTTAGAGTGGAACTTAAACTGTCTGGTTAACAGCTCCCAGCAGTGATGACAGCAGCTTGGCAAGGCCAAAGCAGACACAGTCATGCTGCTTACCCATTTTTACCCAGCCCCCAGGAGGGTCAGGGTCCAGAGCTCTGCACACTCTCTCCATGGCTGGTTCTTCTGTTTGTGCTCCTGCAGCTGTGCACAGTGTGGGATCTGGACTGTCACTGATGAACTGTATGTGGGAGATCCTATCAAAGCAGAAGTGAAAGAGCAAAAGCAGAGACTCAAATCTGGATATTCAAGGTCACCCTCATACACACAGCTGTTTAGCAAGTGTGACAGTACTTGACAGAAATTCAATTCTGTTTTTAAGAAGGCTGGCATTAGAATTTTAGGCACTGTCACTTTTGCTAAACAGATCTGTTTGCAATGAGGAGCTGAGACAAGGGGATCAGTTACAGCAGTTGTTTTCTTCTTCATGTATTCTGAAAAATACATGTTATTCCTTTTGCCCCATACAGGCAGAGGCAGACAGTGGAACAGTACACCTCAAGTGCCCTTTGGAACATAAAATATTCGATTGTACAGAGAAGGACATGAATCTCCTGTCTGAAAAATGCAAGAGAGGAACAGCCAACATTAATCTGCGTTGGTCCATTTAAATTATAAAACATAAACAATTTTGTGAATGTAAGGCTTTTCAAGTGCTTCAGATTATACATAAGAAAAAATTCCAGGCCCTCAGAGATTCAGTATATTGCATTTATCCTAGTTAATTCAGCCATAAAATCCAAGGTAGATATCAGTACAATGATTCATGTGATCTGTTATTGCTGAATAGGATCCTCCACTGCAGAGACCTGACACTGCCATTCTTTTTATGTACATCTAATCAGCACAGCTGAGCCCTGTGCTGTCAGGTTAGAGTGCTGAAAGTACTTAAGTTATCTGGGTTAAATATAGTTCAGTTATCTCTGAACTACACCACAAACATATCCAAAGAACCCCAATATTGTCTTACGATTTTTGTTCTCGACCCAATCTATTGCTGGAAGCAATCATCTAATTCCCTTACAATTACAAAGCTTCATCATTTCCTGCCTGCTCTATTCTTCATCCCAGAAACACTAGGAAGTCAGCCTTCCCAGAAATAATACAGAACACACAATTTTTCAAAGGTTTTCCTTAAATATACAGAGTAAAACTTTAAATAGGGTCAGGAGTAAATTAGAACTAGAGGAACCCCACAGACTGATCCCACTGACTTCACTGAATCTTCTGCATAAAATGCACCAAGCAGATCCTGCCCTGAACTCTTGTTATCTGCATGACTTTACATGCAGAGCTGAAAGATACACAGAATATGATCTGTGCAGAATCAGGAATAGCTGGGAGGGAAATGGAGATAACAAAAGTATTTTCAGGCCCCCTTAGAAATTTTGCAATGCCATAAAGCCAGTAATTGTAATGGATAGGTACATTTGCTGGTTAATAGTTTACAAGTTAGAATGCCTTTCTAAATCACCATCCAGAAATGTTTTGAAAGAGAGTGATTGGATGGTCTATTCAGTATATTAAACAGGAGAAAAATCTGGCCAATAAGGCAGAGTCTGCAATGCCTCAAAGAGAGGGTCACACTACATGCATGAATAAAAGAGGCAGATTGTCCTTCCCTAAAACACAGGACTGAATGGTAAGTTAAATTACCCTGAATAAGGTAAACTTGATTATTTATGCATAATGCTAGAAAACTAAACATAAAGTCAATGGCAAGTAACCGTTCAGAGATCTCTGGAAATACACTGTGAAAACCAAAGTATTATTTTCAAGAACAGCAGCAAGGTAAGAGACTTTACTTTTCCTAGCAAAACACTAATATGGAAAATAAGGCAGTGAAATGACAGAATCATTTTACTTGGTAGCAGAAGTTTCATTGTCATCAAAGAATCAGGATTTCATTCAGTCATGGAGATGGAAACATAGTTTCACTGACCTCAATGACAGAAGATTTGTTCCCTGTAACTCTTAAAGGCTGAAGGAAGCAGAATACTATCTATGATCATACATTTGTAATAATAATAATAATAATAACAACAATAATACAAAGCCAGTAGAAGTAAAATAACCTAAATGAATGTAGTATGTTGCTGTGAAGCTTACACAACATTAGGGAGAAAAACTAACATAAATATGAGGGTGACAAAGTGGTGTCTCAGCAGAGAGGTGACAGCAGAATATTACCTATAGATGATGGAAGAAATGAGAAAATATGCTTTAGCTGTATCTCATACTGAAGATGGAGGACATCTGATTATCAGCTCTTCAAATTATAATTTGGATATGAGATTTTAGAGAAAATTTACATTGCTGAGCTATAAATATTGATGCAGTATTTTATCTTTCAGTGCCAAAGGGCCAAATGCATTTCACAAAATCACTGAGAAATTTAAATTGAAAAAATCTTAGGAGTTCATCTAGTCCAATCTCTTGTGAAAATATAGAACTTTAAAAAATGTCTGTAATGGGCTTATTTATCTAGATTTTCAGTTCATATATTTAAGATGTATTTTGTTTCTAAAGCTTTCTGCTTTTACAAATGCTTGCAGAGTTTCAATGTCTAAGCAAGCCCTGGTTTAGTGCCTTTGAACAAACCTGGGCTCCTACTGAATTATACATGTCTATACAACCACACTCCCTAATCTCAGAAATATGTTTCAAGACATATGATTGCCATCATTTCAATAGCTCATTTCAGGGCCATCTAGGCCATACTTTAAATTGCTGCAAAGGTACTTAACCCACTAAAGGCCCTAAACAGACATTCCCCTTCTTCTCTTGGAGTTTTTGTTTGCTCATTTGTTTCTTTGGGGGATCTGTGTGGGAAAGAGGAGGGGAGAAGCTGATACAGAGCTGTGTGTTCACCCCTCCATGGGCTGCACTCAGAGGGACCTGGACAGGCCAGAGGAATGGCCCAGCAGGAACCTCATGGCTTTCAACAAGGACAAATGCAGATCCTGCACCTCAGATTTAACACCTGCACCTTACAGGAAGCAACTCTCCAGGGAGGGATTGGGGGAGCAGCAGGTGACAGAGGAGTGAGCCCCATGCTATCTGTGTTCATTGCATGGTCATGTCCCAAGCTTGTGTACGTGGATGCTCACCCTGTCACCCTGCTCTTTTGTGGGTTTTTATAAAACAGATTGAAACTAGAGGAGTTCTTGGCCCATTTACAGCTCAGGCCTTTACCTCATTTGGAGCTTGCACCAAAATACTGCTGGTTTGGTTCGAGGGTCAAGTGCCTCCATCACAGATGGAAACATCTCCACAAGCTCTGTCTTTGCTTCAACTGTGTTTTTACTCAACAAGCCATAGGATGACAGTCTCATGGATACTTGGTGAGGCAGAGGAGAGGGGAGAGCTTGTGGTGGAAAAAGTATCTAACCATGCAAGATAATAGAAATAGTCTATTTATATCTTTTATAGCCGAAAACCGGCAGCCGACATCAGGAAGGGTGCTTAGAGATTCAAGAGAAAATTCTCAGCCCTTCATTATTTGAGAAGCAAAGATCTGATATGCAACAGCACTAAACCCTTTGCTGGAGCTGCAGCCACAGAAGAGTACACGGATCAGTGACCTCTGCAGCATCCCCGAAGATGTCCATGAACAACGCACCAAATGTCTTCTTGGATCCAAATGCAAATCGGTTTCAAGTTAACATAATTAATGAAGACCATGACAACAATGAAACAGCCCAAGAGGATGTGGGCTCTGACCCACCACATTATGAAGAAACATCTTTTACTGATGAAACACATAACAGACTGAGAATCAGTTACAGACCGGGAAAAAGAGAATTGTATGACAATTTCCGTCAAAATGGAGAGAAAACAGAAGCTAGTTTACATCCCTATGATACTCACAGTAAAATGTATTATCTACAAACTTTTGGCCATAACACAATGGACCCAGTTCCCAAAATTGATTATTACAGAAACACTGGCAGTGTCAGTGGGAATAAACTCAACAGACCAAGCTTATTAGAAATTCATGAACAACTGGCAAAGGTAAGTGAAAAGGAAAGATATAATTTTTCTCTATTCCATTTCCAGACTGTTAATTCTGTTTATTAATAAGAGAAAGTCCTTAAATTCATGAACCTTGCCCAAGAGAAAAAGTACAAATAACTACTTACCATATTTCCTTTGGTAGCTGCAGTCTGTTTTCTGCTCTGTACCCTGCTCAAAGCAAAGATTTTTGTTAAAAGGTAATTGTGATAAAATCATTAAAAATTGTAAAAAAACCCCATAGCTTAATCTTGTCTAAAAGTATGGATGTACCAAACCTCTTCTGTTTCACATAAGAGTTAGGATGGCAGATGGTGAATGTCAATTCATAATTTAACCAAGCTACACAATTCACACTTATTCTGAACTTGAATTTTACATCAATGCATAACTAATTTTGACAGATTCCTCCGTTGTACTCATTAACAAATACAAGTATTATAAAAAATATTATGTGCAACAAATGCAATTTCAGTTAATCAGATATCCAGAGCACTACTCAATTATTGCTGTAACAAACCATTCACACAACAAGAAAGAATCCAGAACAAGGGTGGGGAAGGATAACACACAACACTTTTCAGGAGCTGATTCAGTGAACAAATTTGAGGTTAATTGTGCACTCATCGGGGCAGGGCTGGAAAGAGAGAGATCATTGCTACAGTTAAATGGAGACTAAAAGTGCCAATATGCAGCAAAACTCCTTTTTTCTGAGTTAGGCAATTGTGAGATGAGAAAACTTGAGAGAAAACAAACTCTCATCCCCATTTCACTCAGTTTTTCATACTTCTGAGATCTGAATAATTTGGAAAAGCTTCTGATTTTTGAACGCTGGTACAGATCTTGTTCAAACTTCTGTTTTCTGGAGATTCCTCTTTCCTGAGGAGGGTTAATGTAAAGTAATGAAATGTTTTTAAAAGTACAGCCATTAGTAAATTAGGACCTGATTCTTTAGGATCTTTTTAGGTCAGCTTCCTAGTTTTGGCCTGACTTACTCAAATTAAGCTCTCCACAGACCTGTGTAAAATGGCTTACAAGGAGAGGAGAATCATTTCCAAAGATAAAAACAAAGCAGATAGGAAAAGGGAAAAATATGAATTTAGTATCCCTACTCATTTGCAGATGTACAAACTGCTACTCAAAGGACTAAACACGTTTCTATGCCCAGAAGAAATTTCCTCTTATAGAAATAATTTACTTCAGTAGTGGCCAGAGAGGAGTAGAGCTTTGAACATAATGCTGAATGAACATGTATTGAACATTAGCATATTAAAGGATTTCAGCTTTGATCATAACCAGAAAATTCTGGGTTTTTTACTTGAGTATCTCTCAATAGTTTGTGTATTTTAAAAAAATTAGATAAATTTGTTTAGGCTTTTTTTAAGGCTTTTTAGGGTTTTTTTAAGGCTTTCACTTAAGATTAAAAAGAAGGCAGATTACATCACAGAATAACGAAGAGAAAATTGTTTCACATGTTGGGACTGTTAGAAAAGAGAAAAGAGCATAACCTAACTTGGTAATTTCCAGACTTCTTCCACTATCCAGTACCCATCTTACAGAAAGACAATCTTATGCCTTTCAAAGCAGGAAGGTGAATGTCATAGGTAATGGGATTTTTCTTACACTGGTAACCTGCTGTGCCCTTCCGTGGGTTGTGGCCCTGCTCTGGGAGCACAGGCACAGCTCTGGAACAAACAATGCCCCATTAGCATGGCTGGAGCCCCTTCCTGCCTGTGCCACAGCCTCACTTGGTGACCTTGGACAAACCACTGAGCTCTGCAGAGCTTAGGCTGAGCAATAAACAAACACGAGGTCACCAAATAGGAGCTTAGAAGGGAAGGGAAGTGAGAGCTGCAAAGGCAGAGCTCCTCTCAGGGGGCACAGGATGGGGCTCCAGCCCCCAGCAAGGAGGGGAGGAGATGCCACACTGAGCGTGGACAGGAGTTACAGCAATAGCCCAAGGTGCACATCTGAAGCAGATGCTTTATTCCTTTGTTACTTAACCACTAAAATCTGGGCTTACCACGCCATACCCCAAGGCAATCCCACCCCTCCTCACCCCCAATTTGAAACTCAAGGAGTTAAGGACAACTGTTCTGTCAGAGCCCATTGCCAGATTCTGATAAGAAGTGGCATATGTTTGACTTCACATTGCTCAACATCACATAAGCATTCCCATTGTGCTTTGATGCTGGGCTTAACATCAGAAGATAAATATTAATATTTAATACATTTTTTAAATATGTAATTTTTCAAATGTCAGAATGTGAGACAGGCTGAAAGGAACTTCAAATACCTAGTTTCCACACTGCTGGAGTCAAACGTGTGTCATCTTTTAGAAAGATGTGTCAGTTTTTGCACACATTAAGCCAATTAAATCCCTAAAAAATAGTCTAAGTGCTATTTCACAGCTGATGGTTGGTGATAATTACTTGGGCTTAATATTTACCCTACACAAGAAATAATCTAACCTTTCTTCCTTTTGGCTATTCTCCACACTTATTATGGAGGTTTGATGAGCTCATCATTTTTAGCCCCAGGAGAGATGAAGACTAAAGCATTCTGAAACAAGGAAAAGAAAATGTTTGGGTTAGTTGGTTTTGGTTTTGTTTTTTTTTTTTTTTTAAGCATTTAACTTTTTATTTTAGTAGCTTTTCAAAATGTTCTGTCACTTTTATTCCACATCCTTAATGCATGAGTAGCACAGGTACAGCTGCTTGGTAAATAACCAATCATTCACTGAAGCACACCAATTTAAAATGCATTTATGGAAGGTTTAAGGCCATAATTTATGATAATGGCAGACAGAGCACAAATTAATTCAAAGTACAGAGGAAACAACTTGTTTCAAGTACAAAGACCAAACTCTTTTAATTTTTTTGTCTTTGAAATTCTAACCACTGTAGCAAAAGCCCATCATATTATTCTGCTGATCTTCCTTCACTCACTTTAATCATTTATTGTATATTGTGCAAACACAGACATGATCATTTCAGGGTAAGAATTGTCAGAATTATCCAAGTATCTCAAAGGAGCTCAAAGTCACAGGCTTTCAGTAGATCTTGTATTCCCACTTCTCTCAGGGCCAATAGGGCAATAGGTACCAAGTTTAGCCCATGTCGAGATGTATTATCCAGTCACTTGTTTTTCATTTGTGAGCACAGTCCTGGATTTACTGTGTCAAAGGCATTCTAAAACCTGACATTATTTTGGCTAGAGCCTCCATCCTTGAGGGGCAAGTCCAAACACTAGTGTAAGAGGCATTACAGTTGTTCTCTACGTCTGTTTTGGGTTTGTCTGCTTGGTGTTTTTAAATTTATGGACAAAATATAGAAACAAGCTTAAAGTTAACCAAGATTTAAAATCTCACTTTTCAAAGAATCACAGATGCCTTTCCTCCTTGATCTGTTTAGTTAATCTGGAAATATCTTCATCACCTTCCAAAACCTAAAAGCATCTTGATTCCTCTCCAGGAGTGGTAGCTGCTCCTGACTCTCTGCCAGACTGCAACGTGCAGGCTCCTTCCTGAAGGCCTTTGAGGAGGACCCAGAAAAATCCAGAAATTGCTAACCTAATGCCAACTCCTCATAGGAACAGTGAGAGCTGTGAATAAAAGAAAATAAATATATTAAATTAAATTAAAAGACAATGACATGAGTATAAATCTCAGTACCATGAGTAATTCCTACTCGAGCCACAAGAAACATATCATGGTGCTAAATTACCTCAAAGATTCTGGGGCAAAAGAACTGAAGAGGTAAAACACACATTTATGTCCTTAACTGGATGTGAACCATCTAATATTCTGGGCTATTTACACCATAAATATAGCAGTTCCTAATCCTATCTACTATGGTAACACCAGTGGTGGCAAAGCCACAGAAAGGATTATTCATTTACTACATTTCACTGGCATTTCTCTAATTGTTTTCAGGAATATGTTACCCATCTGCTGCTGCAGTTATGTTTGTACTTTATTCAACAGGAAACACTAGATTTCATCACAGAATTTACCATGCAGCACTCAGGTCTCTTTTCCCTGCGTGCAATTATCCCTGATTCTACACTTAGCATCATTCAGAAATTGCTGCAAGAGCATGCAGAGGCCAACCACAAGACCCTCATTATGTTAGATGCTCTACTAACATGTCAACACAATGTATATGTGGAATAGCTTCCAATAAAACCAAGTTACAATCAGATCAGGTAATAATGTATTTACTCTGCTGTAGCAATTCTTTCATCTTGTTAGCAAGCCCACCTGCTGATGCCTGGTGTGAGCAGAATATTGCTCTCCACTCCAGTGACAGTAAAACCTGATCCTTGGAATTCTTTTCCATTATGTCCTCCTTATGCAGCCACGTGTCCTCTGCCTGGCACAAAAAATATATTTATTTTCTCTATGATCCTGCAGAACATTGCTGTGAGCACTGGCTCAGTCGAGAGAGTGGCCAATGGAGAAAGCAGCGCTGGAGATGAGACAGCAGCCAGCAAGGAAGAAGAAAACAAAACAGGATTTGTCAAGTTTGGATGGGTGAAGGGTGTGCTGGTGAGAAACTTACCTGCATTTCTAAAAAAAAAAAAAAAATTAAAGAAAATAAAATCAGTTCTGTTACACTTAAGTCTTTGAAGAATTAAGAGAGGGAAGGAGATGTTTGGGGTGCTTTTTAAAAGCATGAAATGCATTTTACCACCCTTTAATATTACTTTCAAAATTGAACTAACGCAGTATATTTTCTTTAAAACCTAGGTAAGATGCATGCTTAATATTTGGGGTGTGATGCTCTTTATTCGACTTTCCTGGATTGTAGGTCAAGCAGGAATTGGTATGTATCTTATTTAATATCACTTTCAACAGCGAAAGGGATAAAGAGGATAAACTATACATGATCATGATTAATATATAATCTGAGATGTGCATTTGCATGTTGAACTAAATAATGTTTTCAAATGCTTGCCAGGGTAAAAGACATTAATCCTCCAAACTATTGGAATTTTCCAGACTCACAGCCAAATTACTGCTTAGAGGCACAGATCTGTTAACTATGCATATGATCATCACATTTGAATATTTCTGAGCTTTAGTGAAATTTGTATTTAGATCCTGTAACAGATGTAAACTTTATGACTTGGGCCAATTTCTAATACGTGCATACAGAGTTAACCTTTAAGAGTTCACACTTGGCTTATCTGTGAAACCCAAACCTTGTCATCTACATATTATAAACAACACCTCTTCACACTTCTCTGCAAAGATGAAAACAGAACTGGAAGGAGGTCTCATCTCATCAGGATTTTGTTATTTTTAACTACAGAACAGCACTAGATACTAGTGTACTACGAAAGACTTAGTTTTAAAAACTCAGTTACAGCTTTCATGTAAATTAAGTAAGTACATTTCATTGCGTGCTGTATCTTTGCTTCTGCATTGTGCAATTTAATGAATCCAAATTCCAGCTCCCATCCAGCTCCTGAGGCTTCCATCCAGAATATTGCAGTGTTCAGTGAAATGGCTGAGAGGGAAGTGTCCCCATCACTGCCAGAGCAGCTCAGTGAGGTGCAGCATCCCACAGCTGGCTGCCACAGCTCCCTCTTTAGAGCTACTGCTCCGGGGGAGCACAGACACTGAGCTGCCCTGGCAGTGTCCCTCTGTGATCCATGATCATACAATTAGAGCAACAGGGCCCTGGACTGTGAGTGGCACCCAGATGTTGTAAAAAACAGCAATCCAAAGGCAGGATGGCAAGTATTCCAGTTTGGATGCTCACTGAATGGAAATATTCAGTCATATTAAGGGGCGTCAGCTCTGCTGGGCCTGGATAAAAGTCAGTGCTGAAAATCAGATCGAATATAAATATCATTCACATCCTTGTTAATGGCAGTGAAATGAAACATCTCCAAAATTTTGCATGGCTGCATGGTTGAAGTCTCATTTCCAATAAAAAGCAGTAACTTCATGGAAGTTTCACTTGAGCAAGACTGAGCTTTTAATAAAAGAGTAGCAAATTAAACACTTACTAAGAAAAAAAAAATCACAAACTTACAGAGACACAAATAGGAAAAGAAAAACCAACTCAACAATAAAAGATCCAGAACTAAGCGGAAGAACTTTAGTACTTCTGCAGAGCTCCATGCATGGCTCCAGCACTGTGCCTGACAAAAGGGTGCTTGCTGATTTTATGATGCATACCAAATGAGCACATACAGCCCAGGGCACTCATAACTGTATGCCTTGCCATGAAAATTCTGCATCTTAATATTGCCAAGACTTTGCTCTGGGGTTTCATGCAAAATTAGTTTTTAAGGGCAGTTTAGTAACTTATTGAGATCATCAAGAAGTATTACTTTGTTTTGAGGTGTGAGAATAGCCATGGGCAAGAGTAATTCATTTTGGAGCAACTTACTTAGGAGCCATATGCCTGGTTTTCAATCTAAACTTTAATCAGATTTTTACATTAATTTGCACCAACATCAGTAACAACCTTTCTGCTTTCATTTTTAATTTTACCATTTTAACTCACTGATAAGCAGGCTCTTCTTTCTTATGGTTTATTGCTCTGCTGTTGCTTTTTTAAATTGTGTGTGTTATGCAAGGGGGTTACTTTTACTTCTGAAAATGAGACGTCAAATTCCATTTGAATAATTTCTCAATGCATTTTTGGAATGCCTTATGAGCAATAAGCTTTAAGTCCCCAGCCAAGCTGCTTAAGGAGAACAGTGATGGAAGCTCATCATCACCAAGGCTCAGGGATTTCACTGGGTACTGCTACTAACATGGAAATTAAATGAGACAGTTAAACCACCATCTGGGCACCATTTATATCCCCATCATTAGAGGGCCAAAGAGAGACAACCCAATTATTTCCATACCCTGATAGGCTGTCTTGGGCAAAAGCTCCTACAGGGGAAAAAAGTAGGATTCTGCTAAGTTCTCTGGTTATCATCATCTAGGAAAAAAGGGACAGCATGGTTCTGACAAGATTACAGGTCCAAAAGTAGTCTGGTATTTCCACCTAACATCTGGGGACTCTCTGAAATCTCTATTTGTACCTATACATGGAATGCTTAGACAAAGGTAGGGAAAACCACCAAGTTTATGCTACCTAAAAATCTGGCCCTGAATATTACAATTATGCTACTTAAACTATATTTTGTTTTGAGTAATTCTATTTTATGCATTTTTCCTCTTAAATGCTAAAATACGTTTTAAAAACTATCATTAAAGCTTTCCCATGAAGCTGTTACTTTCAAATTAGCAAAATATATGACCATATGTATCATATACATGTTAACAATATGAATTGTGAAATGCAACAGGACATCCTTGAACAGTATCCTTAGGATGCCCATACACTGACCAAATAATTTTAGAACTGCTTTGTGAATTATGTGTCTAACTTACTCAATTTAAGAGTTGACAGCTCTTGAAGACACATCCAGGCACTTCTCAGACACAGAATCTGCACGGTTGAACATTATCCTCCTATGTAAGGATAGCTGACCAAAAGCAATGACCATTTGGATTTTTTTTCATACAGACCTGCATATAAAACACTTGCATGACTAGTCATAGTAAGAGTTCAGAAATCAGTAAGATAAACATGATTTATTAGAGCCTCAAATCACTTTAAATATCTTAGACTATGTTATATATCATTTATGGCTCCCAGATTACATTGCTCTACCTTAAAGGATTTTGATAACAGGCTATAATTTAGGCAGCAAGAGCATTAATTCAGGGATTGGATATCTATAACCATCCAGTATGAACTGAACTCAGGAATCTGATCTGTAAGTCAGATGGTGGAAATACAGCAGATAAATCAATAAGTTTGAGTAGTTCTAGCTCAATGTCAATTGTAGGATCCAAGTTTCAATTTGGATGAGCCCTGGTCAATAAATACTGCTACAAGCAATGTATATTCTCCAGTTCCTCACTGAATGCCTATGCACCCTATGGAAACAAGACAGGTACTGCATAAGCCTTAGCAAGTTCACATAAAACTAAGAACTGATTCCAGGCTTGGCACCAAATTGCAATTCTTTGGGTTTTTTCTCCTGGTTTTCTCCCTCCCTTCTCATAGATAGAAATGTGAATAAAAGCAATAAAGCAGAGAGAAAAACATTATATTATTTCTTCACCTGACTTGAAACAAAAAGGAGTTCTGGAACTACAGAGCCAAACTCCTCTTGGTAGTGGCAGAAACGTAACATCAATGGCTGCAATTGGACCTTGGGAGGTCCAGTTTGGATGTGATCAAAAGCTTTTTTATTGGGCAGGTACTGTAGCCCTGGAACATGTACTCCAAAGAGGCTGTGGGATATTTATCCATGGAGGTTTTCAAGAGCCAGCTAGCCAAGGTCATCACTGATTTAATCCTGTGTTGGCAATAGCTCTGCTATGACTGGGAGGTTGAGCTATAGACCTTCAGAAGTCACTTCCAACCAATGCTTCTGTGATTCCAAATCATACAAAGCACGTTCTGCTCATATAATTACTAGCACAGTTTCACAAAATTAACAGAAACCCAGCCATATAGCCAAAGACTAGAAACATTCTCAGATTTCAGTCTTACACTGAAACTCAGCTACCTATTACTAATCACCTATCACTGATCTTCAGATGTTTGATTATCCTTGTGATATCAGCTAAAAAAAAAAGAAAAATATTCTAAGTTCTCTATGACTATACATTACAGGTCACCTGTTACAGTAAATGGCATCTAAAAAGCAGTGTTTCCATTTTCAAGTGTTTTTTTTGTGTTAGAGTAAAACTCCTTTTTGCAGGGAAAGAGGCAGATGAGCAGTGAGTGGGGAAGCACTCAGAAGCTTGAAAAGTGAGGATGTAGAAGGCTCCCACACAGGTCTTGTCCCTCTGCCTGACAGACTCTGTGACCCCATGCACTATGAATCTATACAGTCAGTCTTCCTCTGATTCAGCATTTAATTCACTGATGAAAGACAACAGCATTCTCACAAGAGCTCTGCTTAATATGTCAATCTCTTCATTTAAAGAGCCAGGATGTGTGTTAAAGGTAGATATAAGCATCCATGTCAAGGAATGCCTGTTGGTTCATTTCCTCCATCCTTTGGAAATCGTAAGAATTCCTGGATAGGGTGCTCCTATCAGAAAAAATCACTGCTTGAAGACTGATGGGAATAATTTACTATCGTGACATGGACTTCATGAAAACGTTCTGTAAGCTGCAAGTGGTGAAAAAACCATCTTTTCAGTTTATTGCTCTGATTCTGGCCTGAAAATTCAATTTAAAGAGAGAATGATTTGTAGGAAACATGGAACATGAGTAAAATATTTTATCTTCTTATTACTGACAGGTCTTGGAGTAATCATAATTCTTCTCGCCACGATGGTAACCTCAATTACTGGGTTGTCAACTTCTGCAATAGCAACTAATGGGTTTGTCCGTGGAGGTAAAAATCTTAGGGTTACTAATGCTTTCAAGCCCCAGAAGGTATTTATGTATTATTTTCGTATGAGACAAACCAGAGGGACCATAAACCAAAGGGCACATCTAATGGAACTGGCAGGTAACAATTCTAGCCACCTCTCATCACAATTTAAGGCGTGTTTGAGTTGTCACTTCTAATAACCCACTGATTTCAGTTCAGTCTGAGAAGTACATTTCAGATGCTCCTGCCAACTGCTGAGCAAGGGATTGTTCTGGCTTTCCACGGAGTTCTTTCACCTTTCAGCCACTCTTTCCTATTCAGAGCATTCCAGGTTGGACATTCTTCAACAAACCGAGCGTGAGACATCTCTTGCCATCATTTTGAAGACTGACACAGGAGATCTTCGGTTTAATGCCTTCTTTATAACACTCCTTGCATTTCAGCCACTCCCTGGGAGCCGGGTAAATAACTTGGCTGTAAAAGCCCACATCAGGTATTTTGTGAAACAAAGTTTTAGTGCATTTCAGAGCCTTTGAGCTATAACTGGTCTGGTCTAAGCCCTGTGGAAAATGGAAGTTCTTACTCCGTCACTTAAGCAGAACAGGTACTGGAATACACTTGCATATACTTTCTTTTTCGGATCTTTCAGGTCTTGGAATCATAGTTATTGCTCTGAGTGTAGTAGTTACAACATTGACAGGTATCTCCATGTCTGCCATTTGCACTAATGGAGTAGTAAGAGGAGGTAAGTGAATATGATCTCATGAAAAATACAAAGATTTTTTTTCTGCAGATTTGAATTAGAAAAATAAATGGAATTGAGATAACTGTGCTATAAGCAAAGAAATAATATATATATATTTGCAGTGATTTCTCCCAGTGGATAAACAGCAAATTGAAATGTGTATAGATTGACTACAAAAACCATTAAAGATTCACTGCATCACTGTGATGCAAGAGCTTAAACAATGTACCACAGAATGTGACCTTTCATGCTAATGTTGGGATAGATCCACGTAAGTTAGAGCCTTTTTGGAAGTGAGTTTCTCTCTCCTTTGTGTTACTCAATCATGTATCATTGAAAAATTGTAACAAGATCTGCTTTTGCATTCTAATATGCACCAAAAAGATTTCTGGACTAGAAAGGCATACTGAAAAGTCTGAGGACAGAACCAGTACAAAGCACATTGCTTTTTTGCAGTGTCCCCTATTAATATAGGGCAAAGACTGATTATATTTGTGAGATTAAAAGCACAGATTTCTGCAGTAACAGTTTCATGGGAGAAAAAAAAGCAAAAGCTGAGTGTTTAGTTGTGCTGAAATAACAATCATCTCTGTCTGCAGGTGGAGCATACTATCTTATCTCAAGAAGTCTGGGCCCAGAGTTTGGTGGATCTATAGGACTTATCTTTGCCTTTGCAAACGCAGTGGCAGTTGCCATGTATGTGGTTGGATTTGCTGAAACAGTTGTAGAACTTCTTAAGGTAAATGTAGATGTTTCATGTATATGATGAAATTGGTTCAGGTTTTTCTGTGTGGCTGGTGGTTTTTTTTGTGGGGAGAGGGATGGTGATGGTGTTTTACATAATATATTTGCATAATTAGTGATATGTTTTAATTAAGACTTGAGGAACATCTTTAGCAGGGAAGAAGCTGCTCTGTCTAAACACGCCACAGAATGCTTCTTCATTATTTCTACCTTTTAATTATATTTCATACATTTCTTGACAAGAATCTCAAAATCAGACAAGGAACAGACATCCCATTAGACACCCAAATAACCCCAACTGCAAAAACCCAGCTGGCACATGACACACAACCACTCAGTCTCACAAACCTCTGAAACTTTGACAGCTCACTGCTTTCTAGTTCCCCTTGTTACTTGATCCCACCAGGTGGGCAGAGAAAGGCTGCTTCTCATTCCATTTCTTACCCCTTCCAGGAGAGTGATACACTGATGGTAGATGAGTCCAACGACATCAGAATCATAGGGACCATAACTGTGGTGTGTCTTCTTGGCATCTCTGTTGCTGGCATGGAATGGGAAGCAAAGGTAAACCTTTAAAAGAATATAAAATCCAGCAGTATATTAACCTGCTGTACAGCATTTGTGTCTGAGGAATGCTGTTCAACAGATGGAATTTTCAAAAGCACTCAGTTTCAGTTTATGCTTAATCTTTCTAAAAGCAATAGCTGTTTAATCATTACATTCAATGAAAGCCCAATTACTCTGCACTCTTCCTTGAACATACATTTAAAAGCAAAGAGGAAGTTTGAGTTTTGCAGACAGCTTGGTTATATTGATTTGTATAATTCATGGCATCGTTTAGAGCCTTGGCTATGTGCTCCTTTTTCCCTTATTTTTGATGCAGCTTGATAGAATAAACAGAAGTAAAAACAACAAATGGTTTTATCACTGTACTTTCTCAAGCCCTACTCAGCAGAAGATCTCATGATGTTACCCATTCCTTAATCTCTGATGATTTCTGCTATTCCTTAACCTGTAAAAAATGTCAGAATGCAAAATCAAATGGAAATACTTTAGAGGGTGGAATACAGCTACCAAAATTGGGTCCAGAAATCAAGTTCAACAGCACCCTTGTTTTTGCATTATGCTGTCAGGGAGACTAGAACAACTTGTAAAGGAGATCAGAAAACAATTTGATATTATCACCTTGGAAGTGACAACCCCCTGCAACTAAAAAAATTTTATAACAATATAAAAATGTCTTATACTTGATATTAATGCATTAGCTGTTCCAATTTGCCTTTTCTTGTAAGGAAGTTAACCGAAAATTAAATTATAACTCTATATTTCATTACCCCCTTAGTAAAAAGCATCTGCTGTTGTCATTAGCTGGTTCAGCTATCTTGATTTCTGGTATTTTTCAAACACTATAGAAATTAATAACCTGTTATAGGAAACAGATACAGGTAACTTATTATATAGCCAGCTCCACAGCAACAAAGATAAAAACAACAGGAGAATCTTCTTGTTTCTATTAATAGGCTCAAGTTATTCTTCTAATTGTTCTCCTTGTTGCCATTGCAAACTTCTTTATTGGGACAGTCATTCCTACCAACACTGAAAAGAAGGCAAGAGGCTTTTTTAATTACCAAGGTAAGCAACCTTGCTATCTATCATAAAATTATGTTTGCATTCTTTGGACTTAATTGTAAGTTAAGGATTCCACTGAAAAAGGTCACAAGATCAGAATCTTCTGCCCAAGTTTAAGTGAGCTTGCCAACAAAGGGAATGGATTTCATCTCTAATTTCGAGTCTGTCTCTCTGCTGCTGCAGCTGACAGCACAGTAAGATGCAGCTTGAGTCACTTTTACACCAGTAGAGCACAAACTTTAAAACAGAGCTAAGAGCAAGTGCTGCAGTGACACTTTCATCACTTCAGCATGGATCTGTAGCTCTGAGGTGCAGACAAGCACATCCTGGGGACCAGACTAAGGAAATCAAATTCACTTTGCTTATGATGTGAGACAGACTCAAACCCAGTTGTCCAGATGTGAAAGACTGGCTTATTCACCTCCTTCACTAAGCAACTTTGCAATCAAGTCTCGTTGGTGTATTTCATTCTCACCTGTATTTGCAGCATCAATATTTGCAGAAAACTTTGGACCAGATTTCAGAAGTGGAGAAGGATTTTTTTCGGTGTTTGCCATTTTTTTCCCAGCTGCCACTGGCATTCTTGCAGGAGCCAATATCTCAGGAGATCTGAAAGTATGTATTTCATTTACTTCATAATACTAGCTGTAGGCTGGAAAAATAACAAGAAAACCAATCATGAATCAATACTGTATTCAGTTTTAAATCATGTCTTATTTTGGGAAGCAAAGCTCTCTCTTTTAGGTACCTGCTTTATTATTTAAAACATCAATTCACATTTTTTTCTCATAATGCATTATGGGTATTTACAGAAATTACTGTAGCTAGATTTGGGTTGCTGTATCATTTAAAAACATGTTTCAATAACCTGCAATAATACAGCATTAATGGCCCATTAGCAGCACATGCTATAGCAGAAATTACATGTGTGTCTCTTGGAGCTCATCTTTTGTAAACATCAATCCAAACACCATCCCAAAAAGCATACCTGGAAAGCTCATGTTTGTACTCACAAGAGTCAGTGGAGATCAGCTTTTGGTACTCAGGGTCAGCAAGGGCAGAGCAAACAGAGCATTTAATGAAAGCAAGTATGTCCCAATCCCACCACTGCTGCTCAAAGGAAAAGCTGTGAGCTTGCAGCTGGGACAAAAAAAAGGAGTCTGAAGAGAAAGGGAAAGGAGGTCCAAGAGTGCCCCACTTATCTTGCTGTGGCCATTCTGTCAGTTCCCCACTGCCCTCTTGCAGTTTAGCTGTAATAGGAGATGGAATTTGCAGTATCTAAACATACAGGTAAATTAGAGACAGGAACTGAGTTTTGAGTGCCCTCTAGTTTTCATGACGAAAACACTCAAAAAACAACCAAAATAAAAAAAGAAACAAAAAGTCACCAACAACACATGGCTCACAGCTTGATGACCCCAGC
Source organism: Vireo altiloquus (assembly GCA_013396875.1). NCBI lineage: Eukaryota > Metazoa > Chordata > Aves > Passeriformes > Vireonidae > Vireo > Vireo altiloquus. The sequence goes on along the minus strand of VZRF01012750.1, from coordinate 670 downwards.
ACATCATATACAGTTATTTGGCCTTATCCTATAAATCCACTGCCTTGCTGTCCTTAAGGATTCAACCAAGGTCTGTTCATTCTGTATTGGCACAGCAGTCACAAGTTCACCAGATCCTACCACCCCTGAGAGCCAATTCTCTTTCCCTTCCTCACCCTGAGCTGCGTGCCTCAGCTCCTTTGTTTTCAAGGACTGCTTTTCAAGCCAAGCACAGAGAAAATACGTGGAAACTGAGCCACTGATAGCGTCAATGAGATTCCATTTTTAATTAAAAAAACAAAATCCATTGTACTTTTGCCCGGTGAGACTGAACCAGCCTCACACAATCTCCATCCTTTTATCAAACAAAAATAATTATTTTGCCATATATGGTGCTCTGACTGCATGGCAGACTCCCAAAGCAGCAGCCCTTCTTTCATCAGCTCTTTGAAACAATCCAAGCAGACCTAGGCAAGCAGCTCTCCCGTTGGATCTCTGCAGTTGTTTCAGTCTCACAATAAGTGGACTCCTGTAACCAAGTCCTCCAGGCAGCAGATTCCCCACTGAGCATGTTTAGATGCATTAGACAAGTCTAATTAAATTAACCAGCCTCTCCAGAATTTAAAAGACGAGCTAAGGAGTGTTTAAAAAGTGTAAAATTTACCAATCAAACTTTCTTTAGAACTTGTTG
>VZRF01012749.1:161698-181508 GCA_013396875.1 Vireo altiloquus | reverse complement strand
ACATATCACCCATTGCTTTTCCCACAATCCCACCCTGTGAGAGTTGTCCGAACGCTCCTGGAGCTCTGGCAGCCTTGGGGGCGTGACCATTTCCTGGGGAGCCTGTTCAGTGGCTGACCACACTCAGCAGGAAGAACCTTTTCTCCTGACATGGCTCCAACCGTTCCCTGGGTCCTGCCACTGATCACTGAGTGGAGGTCAGTGTGTGTCCCTCCCCACACTCCAATCTATAATCTCCCTGTACTAATCTCTTCACTTTTCTCTGCCTCAGGTGCTTCTGTCACCAGTCCAGGGATTTTCTCTCTCCCTAGGCTCATTTTCTAGCTGGAGGCTTTTCTGATCCTCCCCTGACTTGTGTCCTGGAGAGACACCTGTGACCCAGGTGTGGGACATCCCCTCCCTGAGCGGAGTTCCCAGGGGATCCCCGCAGTGAGGGATGGGGTCCATGGGGTGCTGACTGCTGTGAGCCACCTAGGGACAGTGGGCACAGCTTCTCTAGCACCTTCTGGAACAGCCAGAGATGATGTCACAGTCCTGTGCAGAGCTTTATCAGGCAATAAACATTAGCATTCCTCAGCCCCAGCTGCCAGAGTGTTGCTGGAATGGATTTGTTACTTTTATGAAGGAGAAGATGAAAGACTGGTGGGAAAGAAGGCCCCAGTCACCTGGCTACCACCTGACTGAACACCCACATCCTGCCATAAAACTTCACCTCAAACAAGAGTGTTTTATACCCACCACTTTGTTGGTTTTGAGTGATCCAGCCTCAGGAACCAGGATCTGTAATTGCCCCTATTTCACACAGAACAAACATTATTCCTGCCATAAACTCTTCAAGGCAGGGCTCGTGTTTTATATGCATTCATTTGTCCAGCCTCTTTTCCGAGCCAGCTGTCTGCTGACATCATGTACTCACAAACCACACAAGTGCCTCTCAGAGATGCTAGTTCCTTACTGATTTAACTGATGGCTCTTTTTTAATGCTGCTTCTTGTGGGGAGGTGCAGAATCTGGGACCACAACAGAGGCAAGGCTGCCACAGGCCCACCAACACTGTGTATCTCCAGTAGCTGCACATCAGCCGAGTAGCTGCTCCTGGATCTTCCCCATTGACCCCTCCAGACTCCAAGATCTCTCCAGCAATTGGCTAGGCTCCTCTGACCCTCTGGCAGTCAAATCCTCTGGTTTTCATATCCTCATGCACATGCAGACTCCTGGCTCCCAGGGCTCTGACCCAGCTGGTCAGTTCCTCTGGCTGGACACTCCCTGGGATCGCATCCCCACGCACTCACACAGCTCCAGCCCCTGGCACGTAAGCTGTTCACCCACAGTCCCACTCTGGGGGGGCTCTCAGACTTCCCTTCAGAGGGACTAAACAGTCCCTGACCCAGGAAAGGATTTAGGAATGGAGATTAATGAGAAGCCAGGTCACAGTGTGATGATCAGGATCACACTACCAGGTAAGCTCTTTACACAGCACTGGCCGCTCTTGTCCCCTGAGCCTTATTTTTGTCCTGTGTTTATTCCTCTCCAAATCCCATCAACCCCTCCATTTCCCCATCTTTGGTTCTTCCCCTAAGCTTTCTATAGCAAATCTAATGGGATCCTGAACATCCCTTCCCCTGCATTTCAGAATGTTTCCTATGTACCTATGCAGGGAGAAAGGGAGAAGAGGTTGGTTGGAGGGATCTTAAAGGTCATCCAGTCCCACCTCCTGCCATGGACGGGGACACCTTCCACTATCCCAGGTTGCTCCAAATCCCATCCAGCCTGGCCTTGGACACTTCCAGGGATCCAGGGGCAGCCACAGCTTCTCTGGGCACCCTGTGCCAGGGCCTCCCCACCCTTACAGCCAAGGATTCTTTCCCAATATCCAATCTAACCCTGCCCTCTGGCAGCGGGAAGGCATTCCCCCTTGTCCTGTCCCTCCAAGCCCTTGTTCCAAGTCCTTCTCCAACTCTTCTGGAGCCCCTTTAGGCACTGGAAGGGGTTCTGAGCTCTCTCTGGGACCTTCTCTTCTCCAGATGAACACCCCCAGCTCTCCCAGCCTGGTTCCAGAGGGGCTCCAGCCCTTGAAGCATCTCCATGTCCTTCAGAGGCCTTTGTTGACTGGCAATGACAAAGTTTAGGTCACATCTTCAATGTGCATGAAATGTCCAGAGTTACCACGGGATGCTTCCTTGGCACAATCTATTTTGCTCCTGGAATGCAACAGGAAGAGAATTCTTTGTGTGATCTGTGAATTCCCCTCTCTCTGGTCATGAGTTATCTCTGCTGTTGAAACAATCTGTTCAACAGTTGGATCGCCAGAGTGGCACCTGTTATTCCTACAAGTCCCTGTTGTTCTCTGTGCCTTTGTGTGCTCACTCATCTGCCAAGTTCATTCAGAGCCATCACAAGAGCTCTGCTGAAGGCCCTGAAGGTCTGAGTCAACAAGAGATCAAGGATAAGGAGGGCTTTAGAGCACGAAAAGCCAAATGATATCAGACAAGGGGAATTTAGCGAAATTATCAGACAGTGGGCTCAGAATAATCATAAATACTTCTTTTTCACCAACAAATATGCACCACATTTGGTACAAGCTGCCAGAATTATTAAAAAAAACTTCCAGAGCTATTAAAACCCAATGTGGCTCATGAGCAAACTAAGACATGAATCCTCGGAAGTGTCACAGAAGCATCACTGGATGTGCCTTTCTGAAGGATCTGGAAATAAGAGACCTTTCCATGATTAACCTCTTTCTCACAATTTCCCCCTTCACCCTTTTCCTCTCCTCTTTCCCAGATTAAAGAACATCATCTCCCCCCACCTGATGTACCACAGACCCCTCACCACCTCAATCACCCTGCATTGGATTTTCCAGTTTTTTTCACAGGTATCTCCCAGGAGAGGGGTTGGACATCTACCAGAAGATAGTTGTATTTGACAACCAAAATTCAAAGTTGCCTGGGTTTAGGCACCTGACTGACAATTCGCAGCCGAGAGACACCAAATTGTGGGATATTTGGTATTCAAAGCAGATGAATGCTAACAGGGATATTGGGATTCACTGTGTCATCTCATCCACTGAAATAGCAAAGCAGAACATTACTGATCTGGTCAAAAAGTGTCTCGCCATGACAGGAATGAAAACAGCAATAAAATACTTTTATCAGCAATTCTGATTCCAGTGCCTGATAGTGCAAATATCCCAGGCAGAGGAGAACATGAGATTTGTCTTTCAGATTCCTGGAAAAAAAAAACAAGTTGAGATCCTGGAAGATCTAAGAGCGTTTCTATCTCGACCCTGATATTTTTTATCAGAACATATGAAATATTAATGCAAATTCTCCTTGGGTGTGTCATTGCTTTTATGGACTTTTAATTGCTTATAAAGCAAATCACGTCATCGCTGGGACTTTCTCTGACCCTTTAGTTAAAATGTTACCCAAAGGACAATCATATCTTTGTATGCTCAGTGTTTGCTGAGCACTCCAAGATCCTTGGATTTGCATGGGGTGGGAGCGGAGGCCCACCCAGGGATAAGACCAACCCCATCAACACTGCCTGCAATCATTCTGCACTTTTTCCAGGAAAAGCATTGAAATTTCCCCCAGAAAAGCTTCATTTGAAATTAGCAAAAATTTCTGTTCTTCTATTTCCTAGGTGGGGGCAAGTAAGAAATTCACTGATACTAGACAAAAAGACAAAGAGACAAAGAGACAAAGAGACAAAAAGACAAAGAGACAAAGAGACAAAGAGACAAAAAGACAAAAAGACAAAAAGACAAAAAGACAAAAAGACAAAAAGACAGGTGACTGAGCACTAGAATGGGCTGCTCAGAGAGGTCTCCATCCTTGGAAACATCCAAAAGTCATCTGGAAATGGTCTTGGGCACTCAGGTGCCAGGGAGGTGGGACTGGATGACCCCCACCATCCCTTCCATCCTCAGCCGCTGCATCCCTTCCAGCCTCAACCACTCCAGGATTCTGTGAAAAAATAGCTTTCAACTTCATATTTTTGTACATTTGAAAGGAGGAAAATTTTTTGGCTCTTAAAACAACTTCTTTTCCTGCTTGCCTCAAATTCCGTCTGGATTTAGCCCTTTATGGAAAACTAAAAAAAAAAAGAGAGAGAGGGAGGGGGAAAGGAAAAAAGCAAGGGTTAACAAACATTCTGAAATACAGGAAGAATATGGGCAAACCAGGACATGATGATCACCAGATGGGTGGGAAGACAGAGGTTAATAGGAATAAAAGCAGATAAACACAACTTTTCTGGATACGAGGGATACAGGAGTGGAACTAGAGGGTAATGTGGGTGAGAATTGGAAAGAAATTATTGGATTAGTATTTTAATAGGCTCTAAAGCTGATTGGTTGAGAACACTGGTGGCTAGAACAAGAGAAGATATTAAAAAAATGAGAAATATTTAGAAATTCTATATTTTAAACTAAGAAAAAATGATCAGTCCAGGGAATTTTGAGCTTCAGTAGAATACAGGGAAAAATTAGCAGGGAAATCCCATAAGCACCAAGAGTGTCATGGGGCAGGAATGAAAGGGGAGAAATAACGAAAGCTGGATAAAGAGCCACATTATAGAATCAAGGAGAAAAAAAACCAACCTCAACTCCAAAAATTATATATAAGAGACTGGGGATGGTACCAGTAGGAAGGATCAGAACTGGCAGCCAGTAAGTAGAATAAATGGATGTATCAGGCAAGGCCTGAATTATGTGGAAATTTGGAAGAGCCAAGCAAAGTGAGGAGAAAAGTGATAAAAATTTGGGGGGAAATGTGAGGCAAATTTAAGGGAGAACAGGCACAAAAGTCTGTGCCTCCAATAATAGTGAGAAAAGGGAAAAATCCCATTTTCCTGATGACTCTGGACGTCATAAGACAGAATTACACAGTGATAAAGGGACGAGGGCAATCAGGGGCTGGGAGTGGCAAGTGCTGGGCACAGGGGAAAGCTGCCAATCTCTGGACTAACCAGTGCTTCAAGGAGCTCTTGGAATCACAGAACTGGTGGAATTACAGAACTCAGTGCTCAACAGCTGCAAAATAACTCCAGTGTTGGGAGATGGCAATAAAGGAGCTGTTAATATTGCTGAGGTTCAGGCCTGGGGGTGTCAGGGCAGTACAGACCACACTGCTCTTCCCATGGATCAGAAAGGAAGAGGAATGATTCAGAAAGAATTCATAGGTTCTAAAGCCTAAAAGACCCCTCTGCAGCTGCCCAGTGTCTACTGGGATTTAACATGTGCTAGAGAAATGTGTGCATGTGTTAAGGAGAAATTACTGTGTGGTTGAAGGACGTGGATATAAAGTCTGTGTTTAAGAAAGATAATTCAGGCAATACTTAATTAGCAGATGCTCAATCTCCCTTGCAAGCTGCTTATTATTTAATCACACACTCTGAAAGGAAATGGTGTCTAATACTCTGATTGTACCCACCTAACATTTTGTTACACCCCCGACATAAAATCCCCCTTTTTATCAATCAGCTTTCCCTGTGTGCAAACCTCCCCCTGCGTCAGGTAGTTCTCTTGTCCTGGATAAAGTAACTTACATAATACCACTGCTGCACACATTCCATGGGCAGGATCATCCCAGCTTTGGTAAGAGCTGCCAGCTGTGGCTGCTGTCCTCAGAGACAGCCTTTTGCTCCTACCTCTGTTCAGTGCTTCTACTCCAGAATTTCTTCCAAAGATCCAATCTAAATCTCCCCTCCAAGGCCATTCCCCCTTATCCTATCACTGCCTGCTCTCATGAAAAGTTCGAGCTCTTCCTCAGAAGAGCAGATGACTCTGTTCCAAAAAGGAATGTTTGCCACCATGATCACCAAAGGCTTTGAAATCTTTATCACATGTTTTTCTTTGGAACTCAGCCCTAAATCTCCTTTAAACTTCCCCCCTCACTTTGCTGCTGTACCCAGAAATGGGGCAGTTTTAGTAGCCAGCAGCAGGAGAGTAGAAAGTTCCTTTTTCTCCCTTCCCAGCCATACAATCTCCCTCCTGCAGCCCTGTGTTATCATGTCATATCAACAGAGTTGGTTTGCACATGTTCTCATGAGCAAAGAGTCCAGATAAATTTGTGCTGCTTAACAGGGGCACTGTTATGCTACAAGAAGTACCCTATAAATTGAAACAAATTCTCCCAAGTAATTAAAAAAGACATCACAGAAAATTAAACATTAGTGTTCCTCGTGTTTTTCTCCCTTTAAAAACAATGTTAGTCCTCTAAAGGAGTGAAAACATGCAGAATAGCAAATTTGGGCATAGACGTGGGCAAGTCCTAAACTCCAAAATTAGACTAAAACTGTCCTGGGTCAGCCCAAAAAAGCCTGTATTTGCTTAAAGCCTGAGTATAGAACTGAACATCTGGACATTACGCTACACCGGATGACAACTCGTAAACAAGGCCAAAGGCAGCTGCTGAGAAAACCCCGCTGTATTGGGGCAATTCCAGAAAACTGAGTGTACTCAAAATTTTTCCCAGTGGCATCTTCCCTTACCCAGCTCCCAGGGACAAACCTCGCTCCCACGTGTCCATGTTTATTCCATCCATCTTTGCAGTTCAACTTGGAGACACAGTTGCAGCCTGGCAATATCTTGCTGAGCCACAGGAAACTTCTGATGTAGAAAATGTGATATGTATTTCTGCTCAGTATTATCTGGGATTAGGCTTCCAGGGGAGTGTGCTGAAGATGATTGAGGAAACCTGGACATGTCTGTGCATTTCTGCTCTTCCAGAGCACCACTGGTAGTGGCTGTCCCCTGCCTGACCTCCCTATGGCATCACTGAGCCATGAGAATGAATATTAAAGGAAGCCGATATGTGCGACAAGGAATAAAGGACAACGGATGCCTGTGATCAGGTCCAAGGGTTGAAATGTGATTGCACCAATATTCAGGCTGTGCTGTTCTCCTCAAAAAACCCAGTCTGCACAAGACCAGGCATTTCTGCTGGTGAATATATTTACCTTTTAATTCCATTTCTGTCTTGAGAGGTGTTGCTAGGACACACTGCTCTGATTTAATGCTCTTGGTTTAGTGCCGTGTACGATCTGTGGGATTTAGAATGAAATCATGTGTCCTCCTGATTCACTTCCATCACATCGCTGATTAAACTCGGCCAACACTTCCCAGGTAGTGCTGGCAGACAGGGAAACCTGCTGGATTTAGAGTTTAGCACTGTGGGAAGAGCCCCAGTGACCCAGCCTGCACTTTGGTTAGAGGTAAACTGGAATTACAGTATCGATCCTTTGCAGGATCTGTTCACACCACTCTTGCTTGCCTTATTCTGCCCTTTGCCCCCTTGTCACCAGTTTTGCATATTCCTTATGAACAGCAATACAGAAATATGCTATGGAATTTTCTAACCTGAGCCCAGAGCCAAGAGTTGGTTGTAAATCACATGAGGAGAGGAGAAAGATACCAGCACCAGGCTGACGTCTGTCCTCTCATTAGTGATTAAACATTAATAGCAAATCAGAGAATCATATCAGAGAAGCCCAGGCTGGTCTGGGTTGGGTGGGACCTTGAAGCCCATCCCATCCCATCCCATCCCATCCCATCCCATCCCATCCCATCCCATCCCATCCCATCCCATCCCTGCTGTGGTCAGGGACACTTTCCTCTCTACCAGTTTGCTCCAAGCCCCATCCAACCTGATCTTGGCTCCCCATCCCCACAAAGCACTGGGATTCAGAAGTCACTTATAGATCACAAGTGGAGAAAAGGAATGAACTCTATAATAAGTGGAATGGGGAAAATAATGGATTTGAAGGTAAGAGGGTGCGTGAGGTAACACAAGCCTCATGTTTTGGTGAAAAATAAGGGAATCAACATGATCTTTTCTCATAATACAAATTACCCAGTTGAATTGCCAGTGAGACAATTCACTGTAGCTCATTTTTCAGGGACTGGGGTGTTGAAGAATCATAGACTCACAGAATGGTTTGGTTTGGAAGGGACCCCAAAGATCATTTAGTTCCAGCCCCTGTCCTGGGCAGGGACACCTCCTATTGGAGGTCGGGAAGGGCTCACTGTGACCTGATGCCCAGAAGTCAGGTTTGCCCAAAATCAGTTCTTTCTGACATGGGATTTCACTCAACTCAGCATTTGGGTTAAACACAAACATCATCATGACGTGCTGTCAGAGCAGTGAGATCCATCTGCTCCCTATGGGTTGAGGACTGCATATAGAAAAATGGAGATAATAGTTCAGCAGTTAGAAATAGGAGGGAAAATTTTAAAATATCTGATACGGACTTGCATTACAGTGATGAACCTGGGGGTGCTTAGCCTGGAGAAAAGGAGGCTCAGGGGGGACCTTGTGGCTCTGCACAACTCCCTGACAGGAGGGGGCAGCCAGGGGGGTCAGGATCTGCTCCCAGGGAACAGGGACAGGACAAGAGGAAATGGCCTCAAGGGAAAAGGGGAAAGTTAGGTTGGACATCAAGAGGAATTTCTTCACGGAAAGGGTGGTCAGGAATAGGAAAGGTCTGCCCAGGGCGGTGGTGGAGTATCCATCCCTGGAGGTGTCCACGGAAGTACTGGGCATGGCACTCAGTGCTCCAGGCTGGGTGACAAGGTGGGGATCATGCACAGGTTGGACTTAATGATCCTGGAAGGCTTTTCCAACCCAAATAATTCTGTGATTCTGTGACTACAAATTGGTTTCAGTTCAGGACAATATTAAAAGACATCTTTTATTCAAGGAAGACCCGGACATGAAACACCTTATATGGGGAAAAAGCAAGTAGGCAAGAAGAGTGTCTTAAAACAAAATCCACCCCAAAACCCAGAAATAACAAANCATTACAGTGATGAACCTGGGGGTGCTTAGCCTGGAGAAAAGGAGGCTCAGGGGGGACCTTGTGGCTCTGCACAACTCCCTGACAGGAGGGGGCAGCCAGGGGGGTCAGGATCTGCTCCCAGGGAACAGGGACAGGACAAGAGGAAATGGCCTCAAGGGAAAAGGGGAAAGTTAGGTTGGACATCAAGAGGAATTTCTTCACGGAAAGGGTGGTCAGGAATAGGAAAGGTCTGCCCAGGGCGGTGGTGGAGTATCCATCCCTGGAGGTGTCCACGGAAGTACTGGGCATGGCACTCAGTGCTCCAGGCTGGGTGACAAGGTGGGGATCATGCACAGGTTGGACTTAATGATCCTGGAAGGCTTTTCCAACCCAAATAATTCTGTGATTCTGTGACTACAAATTGGTTTCAGTTCAGGACAATATTAAAAGACATCTTTTATTCAAGGAAGACCCGGACACGAAACACCTTATATGGGGAAAAAGCAAGTAGGCAAGAAGAGTGTCTTAAAACAAAATCCACCCCAAAACCCAGAAATAACAAACAAAACAAAACAAAAAATCCAAATTATTAATAATTTTTATTGCTTATACAGCATATAAACATGGGCAGATTGTTTCTTCACAATCTTGCCACCAATAAATAAAACAACAGGCAAAGCTTTCATTTCAGTGTGATTCTAGCACTGCACTTTGGAATTCCTTTCTCCCAAAGAGAGTTTAAAGAACCTTGATATCCAACCAGGGAAGTGTTCCTGTGCTCCTCTACACCCATTCCCTAAATCAACAACAATCAGTAGAAGGAACAGTCTGATTTCTGGCTGTCAAAGTGTTCCTAAACACCAGGAATTTGTCTCAAGTTATTTGTTGCCATTCTGCTACAAAATCAAAGGTGTCACCTGCAGACAGGTGGAAGGGAAAGTGATCCAACAGATTGGGAAGGAGGGACTAGGAAAGGGAATAACCCAGTGATGTTGTGTGTAGGGGAGGCCAAATCAGGCAGATATTAATGATTAGATACTACTTATTGGGCATTAAATATTAGATATTAAATATTAGCTATTAAAAAGGCTGAGTTTCATCCAGATTGTTCAAATCCAGGTAAAATAGTGGGAAATTAAACCCAGGGCTTTTCCATTCCAGGGTCACCCAACTCCTGCAGCACTTGCGCCTCTCAGAGGAGTCACAGCCTCCTTGTTGGCAGAACTGCTCTGCTGGTGGCACCTGATCCAGGTGCTGCAAGACTGCAGGGATGTCCGCATGAGCTGGCAGCTCCAGTTCGGCTGGAGTGAGAGATGAAGCCCAGGAATATTGATTGGTGAAAGTACATGATCTCGCCTCAGGAATGCACTAACTTCCCATCTGGACACATCTTCTGTGGGTTTTTCCATCTTCACTCAGAAGCAGCCAGCGCAGGCAGCGTTGGCACAGATCTCACACAGGTCGTCCTCGGCAGCCAGGCCTGTCCGGGAGAAGGGAGGGATTCGGTCAGATGCCGGGAGGGCAGAACCACTGTCAAAGCACTTGGAGACACCTTTGCATTCCTGTTTTATCATTTTAAAGATCCTTGTAGGCAATACTGCTCTAAGTAAAATTAACTCATGCTAAAATCTGACTGAAGGAATGAAATCATACCTGAATTCTTTGGGAAGCAATGGGAACATATGGAAGCAAGAGGACAACAGGGCATGGCAGCATTTTGTCCTAAAGTGTCCCTTGTACTGGACAGTAGATAAATGCAATATAATAACATAAAAAAGCAAACACTGCAGCAGCAGCAGCAGCAGCCCATGGCAGTGGGACTTTGGACAAGTGGGAACGGATTAAACTGAAGAAGGGTAGATTTAGATGAGATATTGAGAGGAAATTCCTCCCTGTAAGGGTGGCGAGGCCTTGGCACAGGTTGCCCAGAGAAGCTGTGGCTGCCCCATCCCTGGAAGTGTCCAAGGCCAGGCTGGACAGGGCTGGGAGCAGTCTGTCCCTGCCCATGGCAAGGCGTGGAACAGGATGAGTTTTAAGGTCCTTCCAGCCCAACCATTCCGTGATTCCCTTATTCTACTGGGATGAACTTTTCCATGGTCACAGCAGTGGGATGTGCCCAGGGAACAGCTCAGCTCAGCGCTGCAGGAATTTTCCTTAGAGGGTTCGTGGAGCCCAACCCTTGCAGGAAAGAAAGGGCAGCACAAACTCTCCCAGCTGCCCTAGAAGTGACACAGCAGTAATTCCATGGCTTTGCCTCCCGCTATTGGGATGTTAAAGGTTGAAAAGTGTGGTAAAAATGAAAACTACAAAATATGAACGACATACTCAGCCTCCTAAAAATTGTGGGTGCATCTTCCCTCTTGCACACAGGCCGGAATTCCTCAGGGAGGTGTTTTTCTTGGCATGGGGAATAGCTGGCTATGGGAACCATCATGCGAGGGTTGACGTGTCTGTTCCCATCCATCAGCTCCTTCAGCTTCTTCACAGACTCCAGGGAGAATTTCAAGTCTCCATCCTGTGCAGAACCAGAAAAAAAGAGGTGTCAGGAAGTCAGGCCTTTGGCAAATCCATTCCATTTCAACCAGAAGCTCTCCCAAAAATATAACAGAGGGAAAAGACTATGTTGAAAGAAAGTCCAGATAAAACCTGTGCTGAATGAGGGCAGTGGACAGAGGGAGAATTCAGGCCTGGCTCATCCCTATGAGAAGACCCCTGAAATTTGGGAAGATCCAGGCTGGGAATCTTCAGCCTAGAAAAGAGATGACTGGGCAACGTCACAGAATCCTGGAACGGGTTGGGTTGGAAGGGACCTTAAAGCTCTCCTCATTCCACCTCCCACTAGACCAGGTTGCTCCAAGCACCATCCAGCACTTCCAGGGATATGTGGTAGAGATTTACAAAATCATGAATTGAATGGGGGTGAATGGGAATTTATTTAGTTCATTCTTTCTCCTAACACAGCAGTGGAAGTGTTAAGTGTTGACTGTGACCTGGCAGGGTGTGACTGCACAACAGGAGCTCTTCTTTCACACCACACATTGTTAAGGGCTCAGAGTCTTCACTCCAAGATATTGCGGAAAGCTTCCATTAATTTAGAATCACAGAATCTCTTGAGTTGTAAGGGACCCACAGGGATCATTGACTCCAGCTCCTGGCCCTGCAGACAGCCCAACAATCCCACCCTGTGTCAATTTAAAACTTGCCCACACAATTCATGAAAAACAAGGTTTTGGAAGCATAAATATTACACTTCTGACTCAAAGCTCATGCCAGAAACCTAAGGAAACTAGGACAGGACTCTGAGAAATATTACTCTATGTTTTAGTTGCTTGTCCCTGTGCGTCAGTTAAGGGTCATTCCTCAGTTTCAAAAGAATTCCCCTTTTTGAGGTCATAAATTTAAGCTGCAGGTATTGCAGCTGTTTAACCAAGTGCACAAAGTCCGTTCCCGTCTGCAGATAATTACAGTTTGGCCTAGAAGACAAATAAGAACTTTCAAACTGGTTTCATCTGCTGTTTTAACATGATTTCATGGCCACCACGTAGCCAGTAAGGTGATGTGGGAGCTTCCAACTCCGTGGCAGGGTTTGGAACGAGATGAGCTTTAATGTCTCTTCCAACCCAAACCATCCTGGGATTCATGGATAAAGTAACAGATCCTCATCCAAAGAAATAAAATTCAGTGACTCTGATACAGCACAAGACAAAATATTAGCATTTTTTTCACATCTCATGAGTCCAATGGGGAATAGTGTAAGATAAGTGAGGAGATTTGATTCAGACTGGGGTTTTGGAGGGTTTTTTAGAGAATTATTTTGGTGTTAAAGGTTTGAAAAACCCAATCACATAGACTTTGGATGTGCATTTCCTTAACTAAGTCAAATTCCTTTCTCTTGCAATCAGTTTATGATCTTACTCAGGTTAATTTATCAGTTGAACTCAATGATCTTAGAGATCTTTTCTCATCTTAATGATCCTATAAAGGTTCATCAGGCACTGGCACCAGCTGCCCATGGCAGTGGTGGAGTCACCATCCCTGGAAGTGTTCAAAAAACATGTGGATACAGCACCTGGGGACATGATGGATCTCTCGATGCTGGAGGAACAGTTGGATTTAATGATCTTAAAGGGCTTTTCCAACCTCAACAACTTTCTGATTCTGTGATCAGCCCTGGCTGCCTATGAAAAATTCACTTTTCCTGTATAAAGGCAGCTCTAGATTCAGCTGTCGGCCACACACCTGAGAAGCAAAACCCATACAACTAAAAAAAAGAGTGGATTTCCACAGGCACAGTTTTAGAGAAAGCAGGAATTGGGAACAAACCCTGAGATCTGCAGATCCTGGGGACAAAAAGGAACAAGGGAACAGCAAAACAGAAACAAAACCCTTTCTTACCTCAGGTAAGAAAGATGTGTTAGACTAGAGAGCTAAATCTGACATATTTTGGGACGGGGAAGGGAAGTCTTGGAAACTATTTCAGGGAAGAAGAGTAGAAGCCAACTTTGTGCAGTGAAGAATCAAAGAATCAGTCAGACCTAAAAGACCTCAGGTGAAAGGAGTGCAACACACTCAGAGTTCACTGCAAGTACAGTGGGGAAAACACAGATTTAATGATTAATGAGAGAAGAATTCCAGCTCAAACTCCAGAGCTGCACTTCCTACTCTTTTAAGCAGTCATTCTCATTTATGAAATTTTTTTATGGCTACAAGTGGAAAACTGGGATGTTTTTCACTGGGTAAGAAGCTGTTCACTCCTCTGGAAATGCTGAAGAATGTTTTGAGAGAAAAGAATAGCTTAAACCTGCTACCTCTGGATATCTCTGCCATCCAAAGGACAAAAAGAGGATAGTCCAGGACACAAAGATACCTTATCCCTGGAAATCTGCTGCACACACATAGAGAGAGTCGATAACCTTTTAACACGTATTAGTTTTCCTGGCTCCCCGAGGAAGTTGTTTACATTGCAATCAGACTGAAATCTCCCACACTGTTTCTTGCGATGAGGGCAGAGAGATCCAAAGCTCTCCCAAGGACAGACCAGGGCCCTGAAGTACCTTCTTAACCCCTTCCACGTATATCAGACATGTATACATATGGAAAATTATACATATATACAAATACAAATACATATATACATATATACAAATTGGAAAATTTCATAGAGCCTCCTCTAATCACTTTTCTGCCTATTAACATTTAATTGGATCCAGCTAAGCTCTTCTTTGTCCTTTCTTTATAGGCTCCATCCCGTAAACAGGGATGTGTGCAGGCTCCATCCCCTAAACCCACAGATCATTTCCATAAAGAACTTCCTGCCTAGAACCAGGTAACACAAGACAATTTCTCCTGTCACACCTTGTTTGCATCACTCTCTGAAGTCAGCACTTTCACTGCACGTGGCTTTAGGTCCGGGAGAAAACTCCAGGTGTGAAACGCCTCAGTCCTTAAGGGATTTCAAAGCAGAGATATGGCTGGAGAAGGTAAATAAACAGCAGCAGCATTTCATGATACCTGAAGTGTTTTACAGAAGGGAAAACCCAGAGCACAGGGAGATGCAGGTGGAAATCAAGGTAGAGCAAAGCAAAAATTCAGGTCTATTCATTTAGTTCAAGATTCCCATTGCAGCCAGAATTTTTAAAAATATCAGCCCTTTGTTGAAATTGTAATACGAACAAATGAAAGAGAAAAAACTCACCTGAACATAGACTGCCTGGGAGATGTGCACCAGGACAAGGACTGCCAGGACTGTCCAGGAAAGAAAGCTTTTCATAGTGCCTGCAAAGCCAAGCCTCTCCTCGCCTGGATAGATTTTTATTTCCTCTGCCTTTGGCCTTTCTCCTCCTTTTTTATGTCTCTCAGACTTTCCCTCTTCTGAGCTCTCAGACTGCCCACCAGTCAGAGCTTTATAAAGACTTCACACAGCATTAGGTTGGTAATCCATTAATCCAAACTTTTTATTGACATATCATAAAGCCTGAGGGGACTCTCAGTTATCTGCTCAGTAGCACAGCAGGTCAGTCACACCCAGTCAGATCCTGGGATTTATGAATTACTCACACTTTGAGACACTGGTCGTGACATGGGCGGGCAAAACATTCCAAAATGCAATAAATCAATGGTGGAGATTGAGCTCAGGCAACACCTGAAAGTCCCAATAATTCTTCCACTTTCTGCAGAGCTGGGAGTAAAAAAAAGACATTTGAAAGATGATAGAAAAAAAATGATCCAGTCAGTTGCCCATTCTGGGAGTTCCAGGAACTAAGAATGTAATCACAGAATCATGGAATTGTTAAAATTAGAGAAGCCCTCTAAGATCATTGAGTCCAACCGTCAACCCAGAACCTGGTGGTAGGTTGCTCACCACTAACCATGTCCCCAAATGCCACATCCACACGTTTTTTGAACATTTCCTGGGATGGTGACTCCACCATTGGCCTGGGCAGCACCTTCCAGTGCCTGACCACCTTTTACACAAAGAGATTTTCCTAACATCCAACCTAAAGCTCCCCTGGCACAACTTGAGGTCATTTTGCCCGGTCCTGTGCCTTGTCAGCCCACTCCTGTTAGGGCTTTGGAGAGAGCCAAGGACCAAGGCAGAGAAGCCCAGACCGTACCTGCACTTGCCCAGCTATAAAATGTCATCTCTTCTCTTTTCAGCCCCTAATTAAAATGCATGTGTTAAAAGGCACAGGGGGTGTCATTAAGGACAAAGGCTGCCAGGAATCAAATCCATTTCTCCATGACTTCCATGCTTATATAGAAACACGGGAAAGTCAACCAAATGGAGAAACACTAATGTGCCTCATTTCGGTTCTGACATCAAGCTCAGGTCCTTTAATCTGTAAATGATTTCTGGAATTTTGTGGGTTTGGATTAACATCGATACCAGGAAAACAACATTCCCAATCCCAGCAGAACAGGAGAGGGCAACAGTCACCCACTGAGCACCTTCCTCAAATCTCTGCAGTGCTTTATGTCTCCAAAGCTCCAGTTCTTGCTGTAACCCAAATTATTTTTCAAGTTGCAGTGAAAATTATCTTTCTGCTTGGAGTAAAATTCCAGAATCAAAGCAGCCAAGTCCCTAGGCAGGGGGCTTGAAGGGAGGGAATGGGACTTTTCTGATTCATTATAACCCAAAAACTACTGTAGAGTTGAAGCTGAGCTGACAATGCAGAGTGTGGACTGACAGACTTTGCTTCTCTTCTCTCCGCAAGCCTCATCCTTGAAATTTAAACCCCTGAAAGGATCTTTATTCCAACAAAACAAGCCTGTTTCCTCTGCTGTAATGATTTCTCTGCTTTCTGCTGCCCTGGCAAGCAGCCAACAGCATTTGCAGCCCCACAGCAGCTCAGGCCTCTGCCCTTAATTACTTTAATGTGGGTTAAGGGTGGAAGAGCAAAGGGCAGAGGAAAAATCTTTGAGAACATTTCCACTGGTAATTTTTATAACCATTTTCTTCTCCAAAACCTAGTTTATCCTCAACCCTTTAAGCCCTGAGTACAGCTTGGCGGAAACTAAACAACAGATTAAAGAGGCTTTGACGGAACCAGAGAATTGTTAAAGTTGGAAAAAACCAACAAGAGGATCAAGTCCAACCATGGAGAGAACACAAGGAGACGGACAAGCAATTTTGGAGAGGTGTCACAAGAGACAACAGTGAACCAAGAGACACAGACAGAGTTGTAGTCAATGGTTCTATGTCCAGTGAGGGGTCGTGTAGCCCAGGGCCCTGCCTTGGACCAGGGCTCTTTGATACCTTACCAAGAACACAGTGAGGTCGAGCACACCCTTAGCCTGTTGGCATGTGTCAGGAAGCTGAGCAGGACAAGTGATGCACCCAAAGGATGGGACCATCCTGGAGGACCTGGACAAGCTTGAGAAGTGGGTCCATGGGAATCTCAAGAGGTCCTGCACATGAGTTGGTTTGCAGGTCTCAATCCAGGCTGGGAATGAAGGGCTCGATAGCAGGACTTGGTGTGGAAGAAGGACAGGAGAGGGACAAGCTCACTTCTGGACTGATACTGAAGTTGCCCCAGCCCATGTTCAGGACCTTGTATTTGGCCACCTTGATCCTCTTGGAGTTCCCATAGGCCCACTTCTGGAAATTGTCCAGGTCTCCTGAATTGCATCCTGTCTCCCAGGTGTGTCACCTGTACTGCTCAGCTCAAGGTCATCTGCCAGCGTGCTGAGGGTGCCCTTGACCCCACTGTCTGTGTCATTGATGGAGATATTAAAAAGCACTGGTCCCAGTATGGACCCTGAGCTCCATCTGAGCCCTTCACCGCGACCCTGTATGTAGTACGTCCAACCAACTCCTTATCCCCTGAGCAGTCCATCCACAAAATTTGAATTATTCCAATTTAGAGAGAAGGATGTTTTGGCTTTGCTGTGCCCCTTTGCTCCTCAGGGTCACGGTGTATGTCCCTGTGGGACCACGACCCCACACCACACCCACGTCCCAGTTCCACTTCTCTCTGGGTTTGTGGAGCTCTAGCTGCTTCATCAAGTTCAGGGGGGATCAGGAACTGTTCTGTTGGAGGTATAGGGAGAAGGGCAGAAACCCTCTGCTCACCAGGTCTGCTCCTAGAGATTCTGTGGGCTCTGAGACATCTCTGCCCTGCAGATCCAGCCCCACCAGCCCAAGATGCGGGGAAGGCCAGGCTCAACACCAGAGGAACCCACTCGTGTCCCACCTGCTCTGTCCTGCTTGTGGTCATCCTGGGGCTGGAAGGTGGGTCTGGTTGTCCCAGTCCCAGGCTCATTCCCTGCTGTGCAGAGCCAGTTCCCACCCCGAGGTGAGGCACTTCTATATCTTTATTCCAGTTTCTGCTCAGCAGGACCTGGGTGGTTCCCACAGACGTTGGCTCCCTCTTCATCGAAGCTTAACGTTATTTATATATTTTAGCAAAAAAAGGCCTCGATATTCACTGGCTGCACGTTACAGAGTTGTCTAATTAATATTCTATCTTCTATTGGTTAAATGATTGCCTCCCTTCTCACACTAATTAGTCTGCAGGCTCATTCTTGTCCATCTTTGGAGACGGTGGGATTCTGGAGTCGGTGGCCATGCGTCGGTTCTTGTGTTCCCGCCCTGCCAAAATCACCTTTCATAGAGTGAACACCTCAGACTGATGAGCTGGCCGTCTTTGTTCCTCTTTAGGCCCAGCCTCAAAAGCCCTGAAGGCTGTGTACCCCTCAGAAGGACCTGAACAAGGTGGGGAGATGGGCAGGAAAGTTCAACAAGGGAAATGCAGGAGGAACAACCCCAGGCACCAGCACAGGCTGGGGGTGACCTGCAGGAGCAGCTCTGCAGGGAAGGACCTGAGGGTCCTGGAGACAATGAGCTGTCCCTGAGCCAGCAAAGTGTCCTCAGGGTCAAGGAAGCCTATGGGATCCTGGGGGGCAGCAGGAAGAGCACTGCCAGCAGATGAGGGAGTGCTCCTGCCCCTCTGGTCAGCCCTGGGAGGCACATCTGGAGTGCTGTGTCCACTTCTGGACTCCTTGGCACAGCAGGGACAGGCAGCTCCTGGAGCGGGGTCAATGGAGGCTGAGGAGATGAGGAAGGGCCTGGAGCACCTCCCTGCCTAGGAAAGGCTGAGGGAGCTGGGGCTGTTCAGCCTCTGGAGGAGACACAGCTGAGAGGGGCCCGCATCCCTGTCTGTCCCCGTCTGCCAGGAGGGCTCAGAGCAGGGACCAAGCTCTGCTCCACGAGGTCCAGCAATGGAACAAGAGGAACAGGCAGGAAATGATGCCCAGGAAATTCCAGCTGAATATAAGGTAGAACTTCTTTGCTGCACAGTGACTGAGCCCTGAACAGGTGGTGCAGAGAGGGAGTGGCATCTCCCTCAGTGGGGATATTTCAGACCCATCCAGACATAATCCTCTACCATGTGCTCTGGAATGGCCCTGCTAGAGCACAGAGGTAGGACCAGATGAGCCACTGGGGTCCCTTCCTATCTCACCCATCCTGGAATTCTGTGACTGGAGTTGTCCAGGTCCACCAGTCCCATCTGGATCATCAAACACCATTGTCCCAACCAGGGGCTCGGTCCTTGGTGTGGAGCAGCAATTTGCACACCGAGGTGATGGATTCCTAGGTCTTTATTCCTTTTCCCATGGTGTCATGTGGTATTCCTTGTTCTGCGGTATCATGTGGCTGCCCCCATGTCTCGGTTCCACTGTCCTCTGTTTGTGGAGCTCCAGCTGCTTCACCAAGCTCAGAACCAGGAGCTGTTCAGGATTCAGGGAGGAGGGCAGAGACCTTCTGCTCACCAGGTCTGCTCCTGGAGGTTCCATAGTCTCCCAGACACCCCAGCCCAGCAGACCCAGCCGCGCCAGCCCAAACAACCTGGGAGAGGCCAGGCCAAACAACCGAGGAACCCACCCACGTCCCTCCCTGCCCCATCCTGCTTGATGCTGTCACCTGGGGCTGGAAGGCATATCTGGTTCAGGGACAGCTCCGGGACCCCCTACACCCACCCAGCAGCACCGACAGTACTTCCCAGGGGCTGCTGCCAAGCAAGGGAGGAATGTGCTCCAAGCACAGGAAAATGCATCCAGTGCTTGGAAATACTTACCAAGGGAATTGTCATAGGACCATTTCCGTAACAAGTTGATCTGCAAGGCCTTCTTGCACTGTTCCCGGGCAACTTTGTATGGCTTCAGATTTAGCAGGACCTGTTTTGCTCGTGGGGTCCTGCAAGGCAGGGACAGATTTCCCTCTCAGTCCCTGGCTGGATTCCTGCCTGGCCCAGCTCCTGATGCTCCTTTATCCGCATTCCCTTTGGCCCCACCACCCCCTTCAGCATGGGCACGTGGGACACCAGGAATCAGGGGCTATCCCAGGGCATGCCCATGCCAGGGGATGTCCAAGGGACAATATCCAGCCCAGGGTTCAGTGCTCCACTTCCTTGATCCAAAAGGGGTCCCTCCCACTCAACCTGCTCAACCCTCCCTGGCCCTGCCAGGTGCTGCCACACCCTTACTTTGGCTGTGGTCTCCCCCCATGAGGGGACGGTGTCTTCTCCTCC
>VZRF01012749.1:103350-161538 GCA_013396875.1 Vireo altiloquus | reverse complement strand
AGCCTTTCAAATCCTCCAGGATGGGAGGTAGCAGCCACTCCTGCCACAGCAGTCGCTCTTTCCTTCTTCAGCCTTTCAAATCCTCCAGGATGGGAGGTAGCAGCCACTCCTGCCACAGCAGCCGCTCTCTCCTTTTTCAGCCTTTCAAAACCTCCAGGATGGGAAGTAGCAGCCACTCCTGTCACAGCAGTCGCTCTCTCCTTCTTTAACTTTTCAAATCCTCCAGGATGGGAGGCAGCAGCCTTCCCTGGACTCCTCTGCTCTGCCAGGGGTGGAAGCTGTTATGTGAAGAAAAGGGAAGGCAGCTCAGATATTCTGGCAACAATAAGGGTCCCATCCTGCAGCCCATGACTGAAGGAACAATTGGATTCCTCCTTTCTTCCCAGAGTTCTTGGCAGTGACCATCTGCTTCCTGAAGAAGCCTGGACACCGAGGAGGTTCAGTTCAGAGAAAGATTCCTTGCAAGACAGTACAGAATGATGAAGTTGTTCCCAAGACTGAACGGAGGACCCAAAAGACATCCCAGAACAAAAACATCCAAAGGGATCCTTTCAACATCCTCCCTGCAGTGATGCAGTGTCACACACCTGGACATGTCTCCCCTGCCTGGTGGGAGCTGCCAGCCCAGCTTTGGGTGCTTCCGTCGCCTCGGTGGCTATGCCCTTCTTCCCAGACTTCTCAATTGGAGGCAGCGAACTGGAAAGACACCACACAAGCATTTTTTCTGAGAACAGTGGGAGCATCTTCTCCCTGTGTTTTCCAGGCCTCTCCAAAACTCCGCTGCCCTCTTCCCATGCCGCAGGAACCAAGGCCTTGGGCATATGCACATATCTGCTCTCCATAAGTACAGGCAGCATGGCCAGAGGTGACAGCTCCTCACACCTGTCCAGGAGCACGGGATTATCCAAAGCCAGCTCTCCCAAACTCTCACCTCCCTCTCTGCACTCCACCATCAGCCTTTTTCTTTTCTCTTCCCTTCACTTTCACATCACATATCCGACTTGGAGAAAGACGCGGACGGAGAAGGAGGCGTTGGCTGGGAGTGTTCCCTGAAGAAGAAAAAGAGGAAGCTCCTCTCAACTGCATCTCCAGAACATTTTGGACATGAGGGATCTCCCAGCCTTCCTGTCCGAGCCCAGTCCCCTTCCCTGAGGGCCATGCTGCTCCATAGTCCTGTCCCACTGCTCCTTTGGTCTCCATTCAGAAGAAGAGGGACCTGCTGGGACACTTTTCTGGCAGGAGACAGAATTCTCTTTGGCATGGAGGACGTCAGTTCCCAGGAGGGAACATACCTGGAGTTGTTCGGCGCTTGGTGTTGGTTTTGCTCGTGGATCCAGTGCCTTGTAGGGAAGCACTTACAGGATGCGGCTGGGACTTCCCATCTGCCTGCACAAAGCTGGAAAAAGGTGGTAACACCAGTTTGAGTAAGGGCAGCAGAATCCATGGCAGCCTCTGGGAAGAAGTTGTACTCAGGCATCCAGTTTTCCAAAGGAGACATAACACTGGAGCATGGGCAGAAAAGGGCCTCCTTCCATAGAGCTCTTCTCAGCCAGGTCTGGGATCCCCCTTGTCAGAGACGCTTTCCAGGGAAAACAAACCCACAGTGACTGAGAACACCCCAGGCTCTGGAGTCTGTTTGTTCTCAGTCTTTCTCAAAGGAAAAGGAAGGAGTTACTGGAGCTGTCTGCTCCATGGCCCCCAGCTGTGCCCCCAGGATCATTCCCACAGAGGTGGGAAGGTAAAGGAGGCCCTCTTCCCAGGGAATCCACCTGAAACACTCCCCAAAGAAGCCAGAATGGCCATGGACCTTGCACAATTTCAATCCCACCTCAAAAATTAAATATATCCAAGGATTCCTCCCAATAGGAGAAGCCTGGACAAAAAAGTGTCGCTGGTTATTACCCCCCATGTACAGAAACAATTGCACTCACTGCGGCAACACAAGGACACCTCCAGGAGGAATCTGGGAAATGTAATTTTCTGTGTGGTCTATGAATAATGGCTTCAGATTTGGTGACTGCAACAGGGACAGAGACATGGCAGGATCCACAGGGAATTTACCCGCTGTTCACAAGGCACAAAACCCCTCTGCCACTCCCAGCCCCAGCTGCCCCTCCTCAACCAGCCCCACCTGTCTCTCCACCACCCTGTACCCCTACGCCATCTCAAATCCATGAGCATTTCCACTGCCTTGGCATTTTGGGACAAGGCCACACCAGAAGCATCGCCACAGGAGCCAAAGCCCAGGGCTAATTCCCTGGGAGCAGGAGGGCAGGCTCAGCTACCAGGACCATGGAAAGCTGCCCAAGGACACGGCTGTGTCCCCAGGAGTTTGAGGGCTCATGAAACACATGCCAGACTCACCTGGAGTAAGCCCTCTGCCAGGCGCTCCGACTGAGCCACCTTTCGGATCAAGCTTTCAAAGAACCTCATGGCCACGTGGCTTCCCCGGCAGACCAGGACGCCAATGTCCTTGAACACAAAGTCGAAGTTCTGGCCACTGGCCAAGGCCCACACACAGATCTTTAAGGTGGCCTCGATGCACATCACGATGGTGGCCTTGGGCTTGTGCAGGCGCAAGGCCACCTCAGCACAGACCAACTCATCGGCTTTGGAGAGCCCTGCGGAGAAACCATCGAACATAAAGTCACTCACTCAGCCCTTCTGTGGGCCCTCGAGAACCACCACAGCGACTCTTCACCCAGCAGCAAATGTGCCATGAGCCCCTGTCCCTGCACTGCCAGCTCAACCACCATGCTCCAGTCCCACAGCTCCCAGGTGGCTGCAGGAGCCAGCAGGAATGCCATTTCCTGCCTTCCCAAGGCAGTGGGGATCATCAGCCTCACTGGTGCCAGGAGATTCTCAGGAACACCTCCAGGAGGATTCCAGCAGCAGCCAGCACCCTCCAGCACCCAGAGAGCCCTGAAGGGGCTGCTGGAGGGACCTGTCCATGTTCAGGGGGAGCACAGGGCTGAAGGACTCATCTTACCAGGCACAGGGCTGTTCCCATGGAGGAGCTTCTTCCCCACCAGCAATGGCTTGTTCAGATCAAACTCCGGACTGTCCACCATGAAACCTTCCCCTTCTCCATGCCAGATGGGTCTTTTCATAATGTGGATGGTACCCAGGCCCATCAGCCCAGCTCTCTGGAAGAAAAAGCAGGCAATCAGAGGACAGACAGGAGGGAAAGCTAAGGGTGATTTGTGGCCTTTACAGCCCTGCAGCTCCAAGGCCAGAGATGGACCCCCCAGGAAAGCTTTGGAGAAGAGCCTTTCACTCCTCACTCCCTCCTCTCCAGGATCTGCAGGGTCCAAGACATGTGGGAGAAACTCCTGGAACCTGGGAAGGCCCAAGGAGTGCAGGAGCATCCCTCCTTTCCAGCCATCGTGGGAAAGACTCCAAAGAGGAAATCCGATGTCCTCCGACTCAAGTGCCGCTTGACTTCTTGCCTGTGCTCACAGTGGGTCTCTGACCAAAATGCAGGGTCTGCCTGGGACACTTCTTCTGCCCTCTAGGCTGGGTGAGGGGCAGGCAGGATGGGGAAGGATCAGGAAACCCCCGTGGTCTGAGGGAAGACCATGAGGAAACCAGCCCCACCTTCTTCAGCAGCAGGTCTTGGCGATAGCACTCAGACACACAATCCCAAACTTTAGTGATTTCTGTCGCAAGAAGAGAAAGAGCCATGTTGAAGTTATGAAGTTCATCATCACCCCTTCTCCTTCCTAATGTCCCATTCTCCAAAGGGATCCTCTCCCTGTGCAAAGCCACCAACACATTCCCACCCCAGGGAGAGGAGGATGCCGGGACCTCAGGGGATCTCAAGGCCTTACCATCCTTGTGGAAGTACACGAGATCTGGAGACAGCGCAAGGAGGAAGCTAGGGTAAACCTCTGTCGTGGCTGCAGCTCCTCGGGCCCGACTTCTTCCTCTCCTCCTGTCCATCCCACCATGGCCCCAGGACGGGGGGACAGCGTTGGTACAGTGGGGCACCACAGCTCAGCTGGTCTCTGGCTCTCAGGGAAGTGGGTGTTATGGTTCCATGGAAGCAGAACGTCCCATTGTGACCTCACGTGTGTCACCGAGGGGCTGCAGAGCCACACACAGACACGCCCCTGCCCCCAGGCCTCACCCTATGGGGGAAGGAGGCCGCACTCCTCATTTTAAGGGGCTGTCCCCATGCAGCCACTGCCCTTCCCAACAAGTCTCCCTCAGCCACTGCTGAAGCACACGGGAAAATCTGATGGAAATCGATTTTGAATGATTTACACGGACACTGGGAATTGCTGTGTTACAAGTTAAAAATTTGGCAGAAAACAAACCTAGTGTCCCAGCTAGCCTTGAGGGATCAAGGGGGCTGGGGGCAGCAGGGCTGAATTCCTAATAGGAGCCAGTTCCACCTGGCAGGTCTGGTCACATCCAATGGGAACTTTCAAAAACACAAATTCTCCAACAGTGCAGTTTGTTGGAGCAGCAGGTTACAGACTTTTGTTTGAGAGATAAATGCACTGGACCTGCAAAAGGTGCACAAGACAAATGTTCCCAGGAATTCTTTGATGTAGCTGGAGACACAAATCTTTACTAAGAGGTGTCCCTGCTTTGGGGAGGAGGGAGGAGCAGCCTACTTATCTGTAAATGAGGAATATCAAGAGTCATAATGAGAGAAATTACAAAGGCTCTGGGTCTTCGCAAGGGCCGAACAGAACATGACATCTGAGCATCACTCTCTCTTCTACCTGGCAGATTCCAAGGATAGGCCTCTGCCTGATAACCCATCACCCCCTCAGCAGATGATCACACCCAGGTACTCCCATCACCATATATCCCATGGAAATCCCTGATCTCAGGTTGTGGCCCTCATTCCTACAGTCACAGAGCTGCAGCACAGGAGACCTCCAAGGCACTGTTGTTTGCAGGATCAGGAGATGACTGGCTTCAGCCATCAGTAAGTTTCCATCCTGGCCAGAATCCAAGTTATCCGAAACATTTGGAAATTGTTTTCAAAACGCCAGCACCAGCAGTGCTGTTCCGCTCAGGCTCTGACTCAGGCAAGGCCTGTTCCAAGGCTGTCAGGCAATGCCTGATTATCTGCCATTCCCTACCTTGGACAAGCAGCTGCTGTTCCTGTTAAACTCAGGAGTTCCTTGTACAGTCAGGGGAGAACTTCACCTTATCAGGTGCTTATCGGGAGCAGGGGGAGGAGGATGCACCGCAATAGGTTATTGCAAAAACCGCCACAGGGCTGATGTTGGATGCACAAATAGTCCATGAAGTGTAGTTCTGGTGGGGTTCACCCAGAGCAGGGTCCACTGAGTGTGACATACAGGGCAACTGATCCCAGCTAACTGGATACGCGATTACCAATTACAGGGATCCCAATTACCCTGTACCAGATCCATTCCTATGCTGGGCATAATGAAAACAAACCTGCAGCACAGCCCCAGAGAGCTCCAAAGGTGCCACTGCAATCACAGATTCATTTCCTGTGTCAAAACACTCGACGTGGCTTTATCCAGGGGCATCCCTTCTGGGAAGGGGGAAGGGGACAAGCCAGGGACATCCCTTCTGGGCAGGATGAAGGGGACAACCCCATTAAACTGTCCCTCCAAATTCCAGGTTGAACTCTCATCCCCTAGGCAGGTACAAAATTGGGGTACATTCCATACCTTATTAACCACGACTGTGCAAAGTGCTGCAGGTGGGATCGTGGTCAAACCTCCTGTTCTCTGTGGTCTCATTGTATGGAATATTTCTTGGTAGGAGTTGTTGGGCATCAAGCAGAAGAACGAGACCATGCCCTGGTCCATGTTCCTCTCAATGCCACAGCAACACAAACCAG
Source organism: Vireo altiloquus (assembly GCA_013396875.1). Lineage (NCBI taxonomy): Eukaryota > Metazoa > Chordata > Aves > Passeriformes > Vireonidae > Vireo > Vireo altiloquus. Next base: position 155,702 of record VZRF01012749.1, on the reverse strand, counting down.
AGGACTTCGCCCTGGTTCTGTACCTGTATCATGGGCCCTGTCACATTCGGAGCTTTGCATTTCCTTCTCCATTTTATGCTTCCAGCACTGGGGAGGCCCTGCCTCGAGTACTGTGGTTGTGTTGAGCCCCTCGCTACAAGACAAACCTTGGCGCACCGGAGGGTTGTGGAAAATTGCCCATCCTGTTGTGTGGCCACAGAGCTGCTGTGAGGTGGGGGAGAACAAATGGAGCTGTTCCGAGCCATCTCTGAGGTGGGATAACCCAGGCTTGAATAGATCCCTTGGAATGGATGAGAGTGAAAGGACACTGAATTATTGGTGTTTATATACACATATACATATATATTTATATTTATATATATGTCACATTTATTTTAACACTTTGGTTGCAATGGAAGTCACCTATGTAGCCATTTTGGTCATTTCCTTTAGAAATATACCAATATAAAAGTATAAAAATAACACTTTAGAAAATACATAAGGAAAAGAAAGAAAAAAGAAAGGGTAAGAGTAGAGAGTGGAGAGGAAAGGTCTCACCACCCATGGGTACAGTGACAAGACTTGGTTGTTGCAATTTCAGTGTCCATGATCAAAGTGATGATCATAGTCTGGATCCATCAAGGGTGGGGGCAGCTCCAGAAATACAAAGTTCAGTGGGTTAATACAGGCTCAGGCTTGGTGGGAACACCCAGGTACCCTCCCTGGGGTCAGGAGCTTTACGCTGTCTGATGTAACACTGGGGTCATGCCCAGTCCTCTGGTGAGAGCCCCAGAAATGAGTCTGTGGGCCCTTCAGGGTCTCTGATGGTTTGTGCCCCTTCTAAGACCTGACTCTGCCTCTCCCTGCATGTGGCTGAGCCAGTTCTGCCCCATCGGAAGGGATGAAACCCCTCAGCCCTCCAGGGGAGTGTTCCTGATACCTTCCCCGGGGTCTGTGGTAGCCAAAGGCTCAGAGGGGGGGTCTGGGGTACCTCAGGGCACAGCCAGAGGGGTCTGGGGTAGCCTAGGGCTCAGTGAGGGGGGTCTGGGGCAGCCAGAAGGCTGAGGATGCACTAAACCCCCCCATGCAAAGCCCAGGCAATGTTCACACACGCTGGGGTGTGCAGAGGAGGCAAAAGGCACACCCAGGGCTCTGTGACACAGAAAATCCCATGGAGAGGCTCTGTGCACCCCAAAAGGCTCCATGAGGGCTGTGGGGAGCCCAAACAGGCACAGCTACAGGCTGGGGGCACCCAAAGGCAGCGCTGGGGCCTGGGCATGGCAAAAAACAAACCAAGGGGTGGGGATACCCCAAAATGGACACCAGGGCTTGGGATACCCTCTAAGGGACAGCCAGGGTGCAGAGGGGGCACAATGAGGGGTCCAGGGCTCCCCAAAACACACAGGGAAAGCCCAGGAAGCATAGAACGGCCCATAGAGATGCACAGCCACCCTCTGTTCCCACCTGATCTGCAGTTCTGATCCTGCTGCTTCCCTCTTGGCATCCTCAGACCTTCTCCACTCCCTGTTTTGCATAGCCTGATCCCCCCTACTACCACTCAAGCGTCCCCAAAGACTGTCTGTTCCAGATGCATCCTTTCCTTTCCTTTCCTTTCCTTTCCTTTCCTTTCCTTTCCTTTCCTTTCCTTTCCTTTCCTTTCCTTTCCTTTCCTTTCCTCTCAGATCCCTCCTCTCTTCTACCCCTGTTCCATTTCTCTTTGCCCTTCCATCTCCCTTTATCTCACTTATGATCCCTCTGCCCATAGTATCTTGCCCCCAGAGCTTCTCTTTCCCCCCACATTCCTTCCCTACACATTCCCATCCTCTCCCCAGTGCTCAGATATACCATTCACCTCTGCACAAAGCAAAGTGAAGGCTGAGAACATGGAAAAAGGGGAATGACAGTGTGTGGGCATGGATTGTGGGCACAGGGTGAAAGGGAACTTCTCCAAGTTCTATTTATAAAATTTATAAATTTGGACTGGACAGGGAATTAGGGTTGAGGGAAGATACCCTTCACCCCACCCCTCTTCCACTGTACTGAGTTTATCTACAAATTCCAGCCTTCGGTGGATCTGGGATCACGCACATATTTACAGTGGGCAAGTAAAAAAAAAATATCTGCGGAATCATTTAGCTACAGTTGGAATATATCCCAGAAATCACGGGGTCAGTCCATTTGGCAATTCTCTTTGCAGGCTCTGTCATCCCGTGGCCCCAGGAGCCCAAATCCTGCAGTCCAGGTAAGGCTGCACCAACATTCCCAGCTCAGAAGTTCTCGGAGCCGAGGCTCCGGCTCTCGTCCTGCAGCGGCGAGGCCGTGAGGGCTGTGGTATCTCCAGGAGAGGCCACATTCAGGTACCCGATCTCCGAAGGCTGCGAGGGGGACAGGCAGAAGGAAGAGTCCTGGCTCTCAGCCTCTCCCTCAGGCTTCGTGTTCTGTGGGGCCTTCAGGGCGCCGAGGGGCTCTGGGAGATCTCGGGGTGGGAAGCTGGAAATAAATTTCCATTTTCTGTCATTCGGTGGAGTCTGGGTGACCCTTACCCAACACCTTTGAGCAGCACAGGGCGATGTTGATGCTTTTCTCTTGGATCAAGGCTCCACATTCCTCCTCCAGCCAAGGAAGGGACACCCTCAGCCAGCCCAGAACCATCGGACCATCCTTCACCCCAACAGCCCCTGGGGGCTGTTACCAAACCCCCTGAGCTGCATCTCCAGAGCTGCAGGGTCCCTCTGCCTTCCCCTCATCTGGTTTGGCATGGATTGGAATGGAGGAACACATCCCAGTGTGAAGTGGGACACAGCTCCGGCAGCATGAGGGCTCCAAGTCTCACCACCTTTTGTATAAAGACTCCTCCAAAGCCCCTGAACACCAAGATTCCTAAATCCCACAGTGTTCCCCAAAATATTCTGAAATTTAACTTCTCCATCCTATCAGTTGACTGGTTTTAATACCATTTTAATGCCATTTTAATACCATTTTCCCTAAAATTTGACCAAAAATGAACAAAAAAGGTCCCTGGGAGGTGAAAGCACAGGGTGGAGGAGCCAAAATGCTCAAGTGGCTGCTCCTTGGCTCCTCCTCCCCCCCACAGTACCTGGCACGAGGAGGTGGCAACACCTTACTCTGTGGCTGGCGTTCAGAGCCAGGAACAATCTTCGAGTCCTGGAAGGAGGAATAGAGACTGTGAAAGGAGTAGGTGCAGGTCGGACCGTGAATTCCAACACTTCCCGGTCTTCCAAGCTCTCCCCCAGCTTCACTCTCCACCAACTGCAGCCCCACAGGGGTGTTAATTAGGGATTTGTCCTTTGGGTGTGAATTTAAACTACAAAACCAAACTAAGCCCCACCAAGGCCAGGTGAGCCCCAAACAGCCCTGTCCCCCTCAACAGCTCATTTCCAACCTACCTGGGTTCTCTCCAAATTAAATGTCCCAATAAACTCCTAAATCCACCTGGTTGGTTTGAAAACTCTTTTGATTTCCTGGATTTTCTCCATTTTTCCTGCCAAAGTTCTTCATTAACATGGCCAATACCTTCACGCAGCTCAGGAATTATCGCTCAGCTTGGCCTGAGGAAGGAACGTTCCTCCTGGCAGGAGGAACATTTCCAATCTCGCACTCGGGGTTGGTTCTCCTTTCCTAGAGCCAACTTTACAACTGAAGGCCTTTGAACAGCTCTAAATGTGCCAAGTGAGACTCCTGTCCCTGCGGAAGGGGATTCCATGGGCAGCAGCTCAGGGATGAGCAAGGGGTGAGTGCATGGCGCCTTCAGCTCCTCACAAAGCCCCTCCTCACCACAGCTGTTGCCACCTACCATATGGGAGCCCTTTCCATCCCAAGGGTTGGATGCAGCTCTTCCCCAGCCCCTCGGACATCGGGTTCTGCGATTCCTGCTGATCCCAGCCCTCCCGGGGTCTCACCTCTGTGTTGGAAGCGGGGCTGGTCCTGAGGAGGCGCTGGGAGGTGGCCACATGGCTGGAGAGCTGGAGCTTGTCCTGCAGCTGGGCATTCTCCTCCTCCAGGATCTTCCCTCTGGGCATGGCACAAGGCACAAGTTATTTTCCTTCCAGCCATGCTCCGTTTTCAAAAAGGAATTTTCTTTTCCAACCTCAGAGCAGTTGCTCTCCAGAGCCTCCAGCTCAGTGGCGAGGTCTTGGATGGGAAAATGGCTAATTACATTCCTAATTACAGCCATGAAAGCCACTGAACAAATGGCTGGGGCACAATCCAGACATTCCTCTGGAATTCTTAAGAGAAAGAGGCACAAAACCAGGAAAAGGGAGAATCCCGGGGGATGGACATCAGCAGGAGCCTACCTGCTCTGCAGGGAGGGAATCCCAGACCGGAGGCTCCAAGGGGACTCTTCTTGGTCTGATATTCTTTGTAGGAGCCGTCGCCTCTCTTGGAGTAATTTCTCATTCTCAGCAGTGATCTGGGCAATCAGCACCTTCCCCTGAGGGTGGTGGAGAAGGAAAGAACAACCACCAGTTACTCTTGACCCTTCTCTGTCCTCTGCAAACCTTGGGGCTTTCCCAAGGGATCACCATCAAGGATGGCAACTCCTAAAAGCTTGGAGTCACCGCCCCCACAAGTGCTCAAGAACCACTAGCCTGTTTGATGTAAAATACCCCAAAAAGAGGCACTGGGGTCACTTCCCAGCAGGAATGGCTGAGGCAAAGGAACATGGAGCTCAGCCAGTGTCAGACTGGGATGTGAGGATGTGGCTTCCCCCAAGGTCAATCCTGAGCCACGAATTTCCTTTTGACTTTTCGTTACTACAGGTTGGTGCCCCTGGTCCCTTCCTGCAAGGAGGGACTTTGGACGAGGGCCTGGAATTCAGGACAAGGGGGAATGGCTTTCCACTACCAGAGGGCAGGGATAGATGGGATATTGGGAAGGAATTCTGCCCTGGGAGGGTGGGCAGGACCTGGCACAGGTTGCCCACAGAAGCTGTGGCTGCCCCTGGATCCCTGGAAGTGTCCAAGGCCAGGGTGGAGAGGGCTTGGAGCACCCTGGGATAGTGGAAGGTGTCCCTGCCCATGGCAGGGGTGTAATGAGATGAGCTTTAATGTCCCTTCCAACCCACACCATTCCCTGAATCCATGATTATTTTGGAAGCAGCCTCCCCTTGCAGGAGGAGCCCTTGATGAGTCCTCTCACCTTTTCCACTTGGAGCTTTGACTCACTGAGCTCATTTTCCAGCTGCTTGATCCTGCTGTCCCTCTGTTTCACCTCGTGGATGAAGGTCTCCTTGGCCCTGCGGATCTTGTCCTTGTGCCGGAGCTGCATCTCGTTGTATTTCCTGGGAAAGCAGGGACAACCATCAGGCTGTGCAAGGCTCTTTTGCTCAGTGTCACTATCCGGGCAGGAATGTCCAGGGGTTTATTCAGGCTCCACAAAGTCCAAACTCGGAGTCTCAGCCATCCCCCAGCTCCTCCACGCACATGGACTGTCTGGGCTCTTTCACTGATCAGTCTGAGGATGTTTTTGTTGGAAATTTTAATTTTCAAGTGTCAGCCAAATGGAAATTGATAAGGACCCAAAGCATTTCCAGAAGTGACTCCCAGTTTCACAAATCCTTGTGCTCATCCCTCCCAGCTCTTTATAACAAATAGGGTTATAAGGACACCAAAACTGGAAGTTCCAGGTGAAAGGGTAAGTTGGTTTTGTTGCTGGGGATGTGCATGGTTAAGTGAATGACTTTTGAATGGGAAGAAAATTCAGGGAAACCCTCTAAGATCATCAAGTCCACCCATTCTCCAGCACTGCCAGGGCCACCCACTAACCATGTCCCCAAGGGCCACATCCACACATTGGCTGGAAAGCTAAGAATTCCATACAGCAATGGAGAAGCCAAGAGGAGCAAGAAGAGCCACTTTAGTGGGAACTTCTTTGAGCTGGGACACTGGGGACAAGTATTTTTCCCTCCTGACACTTCTGATTTTTGCTCTTCCCCTCTTGTCCATTTGGGCAAAGTTCTTGTTTATTTTTATCCAGCTGGGATAGAAGGGAAAATAATACCAAAAAAGAAGATAAATTTCTACCATATAATGGACATTTGCCCATGTTTGCTCAAAATTCATAACAAAAAAAGCTACTCTGCTTCAAAATAACCAAAAAGGCTCTGGGGAGAAAGGAGCAGCTCCAGAGAGAGTCTCTGCTGACACCAGACCCCAACAATACCCAGACCATCCTCCTGTGCTGCCTTCAGCTGCCAAGGAGAGCAGGAAGGCTGGGAGAGCTGGGGGTGCTCATCTGGAGAAGGGAAGGCTCCAGGGAGAGCTCAGAGCCCCTTGCAGGGCCTAAAGGGGCTCCAGGAGAGCTGGAGAGGGACTTGGAACAAGGGATGGAGTGACAGGACAAGGGGAATGGCTTCCCATTGCCAGAGGGTGGGGTCAGATGGGATATTGGGAAGGAATTCCTGGCTGTGAGGGTAGGGAGGCCCTGGCACAGCGTGCCCAAGAAGCTGTGGTGGCCCCATCCCTGGAAATGTTCCAGGCCAGGTTAGATGGGGCTTGGAGCAAGCTGGGAGAGTGGAAGGTGTCCCTGCCCCTGGCAGGGGAGTGGAACAGGNGGGGGGGGGTGAGCTCACTGCTCACAGGGCTGGTGGATTTTTTGCTAAAAGCCTGAACATTGGACAGGAAAATCCACACCACAGCCAAATCCAGCAGCAGGCCCAGAAGGGACCATTCCTGGGCAGGTCTTTGGGCATTACCTGACATAGAGATCCTTCTGGTTCAGGAGTCGGATACCTTCCTCATACAGGGCTTTGTTCTCCTCCTTCAGGAGTACCAGCTGCTCCGAGAGCTTCTGGTTCTCCTTCTGGCACTGCACATGCTGGAAAAGGGTTATTTTTAACTTGTGTGTGTGGCTCCAGCTGGAGAGGTCCCTCTGCCTCCCATCTGCCTCGTCTCCAAAATTTCTCTCTCATCAATCCCGGTGCTTCCCACTACAGTCAATATCCAGCCACCCAGCCAGCCAGCCCCTCAGACCCTCCTCCCCCTAACAAGGAGCAGCGGGATTTTGTTGCAGAGAGAGGCAATGAACCCTCCCAGACACCAGACTCTGCCAAAATTTTCAAGCAAAAACTCCAAGCTCTGCAAGAAAAAGGGAAGGTAGAAATCACCCAGCCTTCCTGTGCTCTCAAAGCCTGCACCCCAGGAAACCAACTGGCAATGGGACGCTGCTTTTCCTCCAGCTCCTGTTGAAACCAGTGGGATCTGCAAGGGCTCAGCCCCGGATCAGATGTTCCCGGTTCCGGTAGCTCCCAGGAGCAGATTCCAGCTCACGGTGGTCCCTGTTTCCCCTTGTATGACGAGGAACCCCCTCAGTGTCACTCACCTCACCAGCATCCAGCTTCTTCTCATCCTCCAGGACGTGCAGGGTCTTGGCCTGGAGCTCCACATGCATCTTGGCCAGCGATGCCTCCGTCTCTCGGGAATGCCGGAGCTGCTGCCGCAGCTCCTCTACCTGCTGCTCCAGGAGCCTCCTGGAAACGCAATGGGGTGACAGTGAGAGTTGGAGGGGGATGTGCGACCTGCCCCCAAGGTGTCTGTCTGTCACCCAAAACACCCCCTGCTCTTCTCCTGCCCCGGCTGACATGGAGGGGACAAAGGAATCAGCACATCCCAGCTGTCCCCATGTCCCAGTGACATAGAAAGGGGGAATGATATACTGGGATCATTCCCAGCTGCACAGGGAAGGGGGCTGTTGGCATCAGTGCGCTGACAGTGTCACCACAGCCCTTCCAAGGCAGATGAAGCCTCCAAAAGACTTTTACGTCTCATGAGGGGTGAATCCCTGGAGGACTCCAGGGACAATGCAGGTCTAAAGGGAAGACAGGAGGTCAAAGCAGTGGTTTGGGTCTCCCCGAACCCCCCCAGGGCAGCCAGGAGCTGCTGGAGGCTCCTGAGGCTGGCACAACTCCTGTACGACACAGAGACCTTTTCAGCTGCTCCTCGTGAAGTTCCTGCTGCACTCGAGCTTCATTTTCCCGAGCTTCCTTCAGCTCCTCCTCCAGAAGCTTCTTGTCAGAAACACGGGCCTCTGCCAGCAGCAGCTGGTGCTGGGAATCCTTCAGCTTTTGCTGGAGTTTCGAGATCTTGGATTAAAATGGACATGGATTAAATTTTCTGAATGTACAGGCTAGGGTCTGAACCAGATCCCTTTGATCCCTCAGTGTCTGAGGCATGGGAAGGAAAGATTTCCTTGTTTTGACTCTAAGTCCATTAAAAGCAAACCCTCTGGAATGGCTACCAGATTTTGGACCCAACACTATGTCACGAATTCCCAATAATCCTTTTTCGACCCAATTTGATCCTGCACATTTCAAAAGAGAATACAATGATTTCTTCAGGAGCATGGCAGAATTAGCGCCATGGAAAACACAAGGTTTTAGAATTTTCCTGCCCGTAAACAGTAAGAAATCTCCTCAGCAAAGACAGGATCAGAGTTCCCTGTGCCTGTCAGCCCCAGTATCAGTATTTCAGAGATACTGGGTTATCAGATGTGGCTTCTACTGCCTCGATTATGCTCCCACTAATTACGGGCTTTTTTCCTATAATATCAAGCAGAGGGATCACAAAAAGGAATTTGGGGAAGCAAACCTGCTTGTTTTCTGCACTAGAGCTGCACAGAACTGCCAAACATATCCCAGCTTACACTCACCTTCTTTTGTGCTTCTCCTGCTCTGGATTTCTCCTGGGCCAGCCTCTCCTGAAGGCTGCTCTGGAGCTTGTCAGCCTGGGAGCACTTGGAGAGCTCGAGTTCCAGCTCCTTGACCTTCTGCTGGCTTCTCTCCCACTGCGCTGAGAGGGAGGAACACGTTTCCGTGGTGTCCGAGAGTTTGGCCCGGGCCTGCTTCAGCTCAGCTTTGACCTGAGATCCCAGAGAAGAAATCAGGTTTATACTTCAGCATAAATCAGCTGGAATGACTTGGCTAGGAAAGGGGAACGGGATTCCAGAATGAGCAAAAGAGGAACCACAGAGGGAGTAAAGCATGTTGTATTTGGAGGCAGTGAAATTTGTCACGGAAACCCAGAACAGTTTGGGCAGGAAGGGCCCTTAAGGATCACCTGGTTCCAACCCCTTGCCATGGGCAGGGACACCTTCCACTCTCCCAGCTTGCTCCAAGCCCCATCTAACCTGGCCTGGAACATTTCCAGGGATGGGGCCACCACAGCTTCTTGGGCACGCTGTGCCAGGGCCTCCCTACCCTCACAGCCAGGAATTCCTTCCCAATATCCCATCTGACCCCACCCTCTGGCAATGGGAAGCCATTCCCCTTGTCCTGTCACTCCATCCCTTGTTCCAAGTCCCTCTCCTTTAGGCCCTGCAAGGGGCTCTGAGCTCACCCTGGAGCCTTCCCTTCTCCAGATGAGCACCCCCAGCTCTCCCAGCCTGGCTGCAGATGGGCTCCAGGCCTTGTGGCCATAATTCCCATGGAGCTGAGGCAGAGCACACTGGAGAGCCTGGCTGTGTACCTACCTTGGTGCATTCCTGCTGGAGCAGCAGATTTTGCCTCTGGAGGTCGGCGTTCTTCTCCCTCTCGTACCTGAGCTCCCTCTCAGCAGAGCTGCACAAATTCTGCACCCGCCGCAGGTCTTGGCGCAGCTGCTGCAGCTTCTCCTCCTGCTGCTGGAACCTCTCCTCGGACAGACCCTGCAGGAACAGCAGAAGTGACACCAAAATTACCTTTAAGGCAGGATAAAGGTGATTAATGACAGCAGAAGCCAGTTGGATTTAAGGGCATTTGAGCAGGAAGACGGGTAAAGCCTGGTGTTTGTGCCTACACCATGTCCTGCTCCCCTTCCTGTCCCTTCAGGGCTTTAAGAGCCATGTGGATGTGGCGCTTGGGGACACAGTTTGTGGTGAATATGCAATGCTGGGTTAATAGTTGGACATGATAATCTTAGAGGCCTTCTCCAAGCTCAATTATTCCATGATTCTCTCCATCCACTCAGAGAAGCCAATACAATTCCTGAGGCTGAGGGTGAAGAGGTGATAACCTGGATGAGGGAATGTTAAAAAAAATCCCCTGTTAAAACAAACCTGTCCAATCAAAGCAAAACCACTAGGTCACTTTGGACTCTCATACCAGAGTCTCACTCAGGCATCCAAGCAGGAGTGACAGCCAGCCCAGCTCACAGAGGGATTGGGAACAGGAGAAAGGACAGGAACACAACAGGACAGAGCCTGGACACTGGGAGGTGTCACCAACGGTCTGCAATGGCGCTTGGGAGATAATTGAGCTCCTTGGTTCACCTGCCTTCCTGACACACACCAAAATCTCTGCTTGGGTTGTACCAAAGCCTTTCTTTCCAGCATCACTTTCAGCCATCTCTGGATCTGCATTCCCACTTTGCGTCTTCACCCTCTGCTCTTGGGACCAGATGGAATTTACTGAAGACCAAATCTGCCTTCTCAGATAATCCCCAGATAACTTCCCAAGGTGGGAAAAGTCTTGATCCAGCACTGTGGGATCTGGCAGTATCAGTCGTCCTGGAGATCCATTGGCTCCATTGGTTTTGTGGGGTTTTCCCCACTTGTTTCTAGCAGGTTCCCTTCCCACATGCACTGCACTCCTTGTGTCTTGCTCTGCTCCACCCAGATGGATTTGCTGCTTCTTGGATACAACTGGACTCCAATCCTCTACCTGCCACTCCCACCTTGGCTGTAAAAACCACCCCGTCCTTCTCTTCTCTCCCAAATCCTTGCACAGAAGCTGAGATCCTCCTCAGTCTCCCCATCCTGAGTTCTTCCATCATTCCCTCCCCGTTATGCAGGGACACTTGCACCTCCCTTTCTCTTTCAGCTCACAAGGTAAGAAAGATGAACAAATTCCATTTAAATCACTTGTTTCTGCCATGTGCAATCACTTCAGTTTATCCAAGTTCCCACCACATCCAAAAGCACAACACAAGGAAATGAACACATCCCTAATTTCCAGCCATCGCTCACACCACAGGACTGGCTTCCGGCCCACTTTAATTAAGTTTTGTCACTCAATTAGTGACAAAAAGCAGGGTGCAGATGACAAAGCTGCCCATACCTGTTTAAGGCTCCCCTCTAAACTGCCTGCTGAGCTCTGCCATGGGAGAAACCTGTTCTCCCTCTGCTCCAAGCCTGGGATCATCCTCCTCGTGTCTCCGCTGGGGCCCTGCTCCCGGGCACTCCGGATGTCACATTTGAGCTGGGCAATTTCTTCCAGCAACATCCGTTTCTCTTCATTGCTCTCTTTGAGCTGCTTTTCAAGCTCCTCCTTCTTCTTGTTGCTCTCTAGTAATTCAGAGCTTGAAGGAGAAATAGTAAAGGAGAGAGATAACTATACACATCCAGGGAAAACACCCTTAAAGGGGAAAAACTTGGGAGATGAGAGTCCAGTGACACGCTCAAGTGCCTCGGGGGGGTCCAAAGGGGATTCAGTCCTGGCTGCAGCAGTTCTGGGCAAGGGTCAGTCTCCCTGGGACACTTCCCACAGAACTACGTGCGTCCAAAGGCTCAGCTCTCCCTGGGAGGAGGTAACGAGCTAACGGGCTAAGGAACCCTCACAAAGGCACGGGAGCTGCTCTGGACTCAAAGTACAGGAAAGCACTGCAATAGGGGCTCGGGTGTCCCAGTGCAGCTGTCTGACTTATCTTCACCCAAACTCCATCTCCATTTTCTCCATCCAAGCCCAAAGCTGTGGCTGCCCTATCCCTGGAAATGACGGAGTTTGGGGCAACCTGGGATACTGGAAGGTGTCCCTGCCCATGGCAGGGAGTGGAATGGGATGAGCTTTAAGAACCCTTCCTCCCAAGAACAGTCTGGGATTCTGTGATTCTACGTCCTGGATGTCCAAGCACGGGCACAGGCTGTCCAGGTCGGACTCACCATCCCTGGAAGCATTCAAAAAAAACTGGATGTGGCACCTGGGGACATGGGTTAGGGGTGAACATGGCAGTGTTGGGAAACAGTTGGACTCAGATCCTGGAGGGCTTTTCCAGCCTGAATGATTCCATGATTCATTAGCAGCTCCCTACCTGCCTTCTCCTGGTTGTACTTTATCCCAGCACCAGTAACCCGGGTCACTGTAACCATATTGGATTTAATCCAAGCTTTTATTTACTAAGGAGAGCCTGAGCCCAGATGTTCCAGCTCCAAATTTGTCCTGATCTACTAAAAAAGAGGAGTCAGACCAACACCTGCTGACACCTCCCCTCCAAGGACACCCAGATTCCAAGGATTCCCCAAATCTTCAGTGGGACTAGGACCATCAACTGCAGCCAGCAATGAGCCCTGAGGAGCCCAAACCCACAACAGGAGAGTTTTGGGACCCCGTTAGTCCAACTCCAAGGGAAGAATCCTCCTCCCAAAGGACAGCTCCCATTTAGGCTGCTCACAGTTTGGAAGAGCTGCAGAAAAAACCTTTAATCCTGGCTGATCCTGATGGCACTGAAGGAATTCACCAAAATCAGAGATGCTGACCCGAGGACAACATGAAGACGCCAGGCCCATTTTTGCCAGGAGCAGCCCCACGGGGAGTTGGAAAAGAATCAAAAATTAAGTCAGCAAAGACAAGGAGCAGAAAATACCACAGGCTTTGTTAAGGTTTACCAGAGCAGTTCTTGTTCTTCCCTCAAGTTTTTGATCTGTTCTTCCAAAAACACTACTTTAGCCATCTGTTCCTCATAGGTCTTTGCATCTGCACAGGGATCTTCCTGTTTCTGCTCCACCTTGGGACTCTGTTCTCTGTCTTGCAGGACTTCAGAGGCCTGTAAGGTCAGAAAACATCACGACTTGGATTTCCTTTGCTCTGATGGAAATCTTTTTAGCAGTACAGGGCAATCTGGGGAATTCAGCAAGACATGGCTTGTGATTCTGTGGCTAAATTATTGCAGTTCTTCCCCCTACGGAGACACGCGCGAGTCCTTTTTCCTGCATGGAAAGTAGTCGTGTCTAAACTACCGCTAAGCCATGGTTCCTTACTTTATTTCATCCTACTGTGGCATCTGCAGTTCCCAGGTATTTTACAGCACATGCCAAAGCTCTTTACAAAAGCAGCAGCTCTTGGCAAACCAGGAGGAGCACAAGGTGTGGATTCAGGTGGCTCTCACAGAGGCGCTCCAACTCTATCCCAAACACCTCTCTAGGGATGGCTTCTCCATTGCCAGTGTCACCTAACCCTGTAACACCAGGTAACAGCACATCCTGAACCTGAGACTTGAGGAGAAGATGGCAAGAAAATAAAAGGGGCAGGAAATGAGGAATGCATGAGGACAGAGGAACTCCCAGCTTAATCACAACCGGAGTCTGCCCAGTGTCAGATCTGCTGCTCAGCAGTGATGGACCCAAATCCTTCAGACATGAACGCCATTACCCTCACTAAACACCAACAGCGACTTTGATTCTTAAAGCTTTTTAATCGACAGATCTTCCTGAGCTTTCAATCCCAGGTACTTCCTGGTATTTCAATTCCAAGGCATCTTATCTACACCAGGACAAATTTGCTCATATTTGAGCAACACACCCCAGCAGCTCCTGCCTGCATCACAACTGTGAATTCCTTCCACATCTCACCTCTGGATCTAACAAAGCACTGTCTTTGCGTAGCTTCTCATGGGATACATCCACAAGATCCCTGCTGGCTGATGTTCTCTGGAGACTTGAGAAGGTGTTTCTGTGGCTTGAGAGCTCTGAGTGGGAGTCAGGCAACCCCTGGAGAGGAAACAACAGAGTCAGTGGATGAAACATGCCCCAAATGACAAGCTCAGAAAAAGATTTCTCCTCTCAAATGTCCAAAAATCTCTTAAAACCAAGAAGAGATTTCCAGGTGACAAAACTCAATGATTTCAAGCCAAGCTTGTTTCCAGCATTGGTAAATGATTCATTGTAGCTGCTCCATTCAAAGGGAATGAGTCCATGTGGGAAGCCAGGAATACACTGAATACATGCAAAGGTCTCTGTGCTAAAGGCTGTTCTAGTCTAACACAGGGCTCTGTATTCCATCTCCTTCTGATCCTTTGATGGGAAAACAGCCTCTCCTTCAGGGAGACTGGCCAGTGGGAGACTGAATTCCAACGAGACTTTCAGGGGTGGATGATTTGGATTCAAAGGTCCCTGGATCATGGGTAGGTTGAACTACTGGGAGGCAAGGGTTAAAAAAGGACTCTCTCCATTTTCCCCACCATCCCCCAGATCAGACAATTCCTTTCCATGTGTTTATTGACAGACTGACCCAGCCTCTTCCTCCCAGCCCGGCTGTTTTTATCCCGAGCTTTGATCTCGAGTTTCAGCACGGATTTGCTGCAGCACGACCAACCCCTTGCCTCTAGACGCCATTGCTCCTCCAGCAGCACCTGAGTCTGTAGAGCTGTGCCAAGGACTTCCATGGATTTTTACTTGGATTCAAGGAAGTGACAGGACTCACAAACTGATCTAAGGCCTCTTAGAGTGCTAAAAAATGGGATTTGTCATGGCTGTGACTCCCCATTGTCAGGTCCCTTTGTCCAGGCCACAGATCTGCCAATCTCCTAAATATTTACCCTAATTTTCAGCCCTTGTCCTGGCAGCCCTTGGACAATTTTGCTGGCACCACTCACTTCCTCTCCTCCATGGCCCAGCTGGAATACAAGAGTTCCAGCAATATTCCCAGCAGGGAAACCCCCAGGAATTGATTTAGCACCTAAATTGGTTCAAGTCAAGTGTGCCGAGGTCCTTGGGGAAATCCCAGCAGTGCTGGGATGCCAGCAGGATGTTCATTTGGCTCTGAGGTGTTTGATTCCTACAATTAATACCTGAGTCTGAAAACTCCCACTGCCCTCTGGAGAATGAGGGTTTAGCTACGAAGTTGGAATTACTGATTTGGTATTAGATTCACTGAAAGGAAAAGTAAATTCTGCAGTTAGAGATGGGGCCATGAGAGCAGCTGGATTGAAAACCCTCCGCCAAAGGTTTCAAAGTGTCTGGGCTGGAGAAATGCATCAAGAGACACCAAGCGACGAGCTTGGGGGGCACTTGGGGATGTTTCAAGGAGCATCCAAAGGCATCTGGGTCCTGCAGGGAGTCCCACTGCAGGGGCCAGACATACCTGGCTGTCCAGAACCGCCGTCTCAGCCTTCAGATCTTCCCGCAGCAACTCCAGCTCAGATGCCAGTTGCTTTCTCCGTTCTCTCCTCTCTCCCAGCTGACTTCCCAACTTGTCTATCGTTTCCTGACAGCTTTCCAACATCTGGAAACAAGAAATGTTAAGAGTCACTCCCACAACATTGTTTTTTCTACACAGAGAGAAGCAGATTGCAGAAAATGTGTCTTCTAGGAAACAAGAAGAGGAGAAAAAAGGTTCTCAGATGTTTCCACTGAATTCCTACACCTCTTATCCAGGGCTGGCAGAACCTCCACTGACCCAAAACACCTTGGGAAGCTCCTCTCCCGTCTCTGTCTGGCTGACACACCAGGCAGATCCAATTGTTAGGCTGGCAAGAAACAAATGGACAGGAAAGTTAACCCAGAACCTGATGGGAATCAGCTTTAAATGTACCAACACATCCCTTGGTTTCACTAAACCTTAAACAAGAATTGAGCACCTTCACACAGGTAAAAACTTCACTCTCATGGGGAGACAACAAACTCCTCAGCTGACAGAGCTGAAGGCAAGACAACTTCTCAAGGGGAGAGTTTTCATGGAGATCATGCTGGCTGCTTTCCTCCAAAAATCCACCCGTCTGCATGAGCTGAGGGGCTACAAATCCTCAGGACATGGTGACAAAGAGTATCCCCAAGAGAGGGTCACTTCAGATGCTCATTTAAAACATTTCTGAACAGAACAGTTCATTTCCCAAGGAAAAGCTCTCACCTCCTGCATCTCCTGAGCTCCAGATGCCACCTGCTCGCTCCCGCTCATCTCACTTCTGTTCTTCTGCATCTCAAGCAACTCTGTTTCCAAACTGGTGATCTGAACATGGACAAACCCCAAGTTAAAACCAAACCAGGACTCACAAATAAATGCACAACTACTCCTAGAGTGCTCCTTGCATTGCTGTTATGGGATAAGCCCCATGTTGGGAGCAAGGAACAGGAGGAGATGTGTGTGGCCAGCTCCAGCTTATCCCTCATCCTTTGCTTCCAAGGAGGAAGGAGCCATCCGGACTCAAGCCAGAAAAAGACGGAATTCTGCTCCACAAAAGGAGTGAAACATTCCAGGCACATGGTGAAAACTCTAAGTTTCCACACATCGTGGTGCTCCCCCAACACAGAGGACCTCGAGACACCCAGCTTAGGGGCTGGGTCATCCTTGTTCCCTGTGCTGGGAGTACTGATCTCATCCAAGTAGATGTTCAGCCTGGTCCAATAGGACTCATCCTGGTCCCTTCACTGTTCATAGGAAGTTGTCAGTTCCTCCAGAAGGGCTCCAAAGCACTGGGACAGCAAAGTGCTGACCTCTGTGACCACTGACTTCAGCTCCTCCTGGCACCCCCTGGCAGGTGGGAGTTTGGACAAGGTCCCACTCTGCATTTGGATCACCCTCCAAGGACATCTGCCCTTGGGGGAAAAGTTTTTAGTCCCAAAGTTAAAAAAGGCTCAAAGGAGCTTGGAACAGCCCAGCTAAGGATCATCCCAGGGGAGCAGCTCAGCTTCTCTGCATTAGGGATCCCACGGACCCTTTTCCAAAATCCAAGTCTTGGCACTGGCAGCCCCCCTGCTCTGCTGCCAGCAGGAGCCTGGGCAGCTTCCCCTTCACTTCTTGGGCTTGAAAACAAATTTGGGCTTATTTCTAAACCCCCAGGCTGGACTGTCCAACTGCCTGAGCTTGGCTCTCCCGGAATGAGCTGGGACACTGCAGGAAGATGAAATCCAGCTCAACAGAACCCCAGACTGGTTTGGGTTGGAAGGGACCTTCCAACCATCATGTCCCACCCTCTGCTATGGGCAGGGACACCTTCCACTATCCCAGGCTGCTCCAAGCCCCATCCAGCCTGGCCTTGGACACTTCCAGGGATCCAGGGGCAGCCACAACTGCTCTGGGCACCCTGTGCCAGGGCCTGCCCACCCTCACAGCCAATAAATTCTTTCTGATCCCAAATCCCAAGTCCCTGCCAATCCCAGTCCATTTCCAAAGCAGCACCTCAGAGCCCCTTAGCTTTGCTCTCCTTGATGAGCTCCTGGCACCAGCTGGGTCTGCTGGAGCTCCCAGGAGGGAATGGTCTCCAAAACACAGGAAAGCTGCTGCAACACTGCTTTTAAAATCAAAGATGTGAGCTAACCAAGGAGTTAAAAGGTATTAAAAGTGGGGTGAAACACCCAGACCTCTCATAGAAGAGCTGACAGACAACAAACCCCTCTCCTTTTGCATGACTGGATGATAATTTGGGGTCCAGCAAGACTTTGGAGCTCCAAAAAGGATCTCAAATGCAAAACACACCTCCCCTCCTCACCCCCAGCCAGCCTTTGGTCAGAAGTTGATACCCAGCAATGCATTTCTTTCTTCTCCCTCCAAGCCATTAACTTTTAAGCACTTAATTTGTGTTCCCAATCCCATGCCAGCAGCAGAACAATCTTCACTCTGTATCCTGGTGTCCTCGTTCTGAGTCACAGCCTGACCAGCCAAGGCTTCTGTAGCTGTGCCAGGACTGAAAACCCTGTCAAGTCCCCCCCAGCTGGGGCAGGGCTGGCAAACACCCAGCAGCACTGCCTTCCCCAGGCTCCAGCCCCTTCCGTCCTCATCTCCAGGGCTCTTAAAGCCCCTTAGGAATGCAGGACACAGCTCAGCAACCTCCAGCTGAGCAGATGGATCTATCCAAGGGTTAAAATCCACCTCCTCATCCATCCTGTCTCTGCTCCATGGCCCTCATCCCTCAAGATGGTTCTTTCCAGCTGCAGCAGCTGCCAAGCCTCTGCAGCCAAAATGCCTCACATCTCCTTGGCTCCCAAGCGTGGCATTCCCAGGGACCTGTGTGACAACCCACAGATCAAATCAGTGATTTGTCCAAACTAAAACCACATCATGTTTGATTTGTGGAGGGCTGTGTTTACTCTGCTCCAAGGGGGAAGAGTTTGGTGTGAGCTGAGGAAGCCCCAAGTTAAACCAAAGCACTGCCATGGCCGTCCCATCCCAGTGCTGGCCCATGGACCCTCTGAGACAGGAGACAAACATGGTGCCACTGGCACCCTTATTAAGGTATTTGAACTTGCCTTCAGTCTGTGTTTAGAGGCTTTTCCAGAGGCTACTGACAGAGAATTCCTCATCTCTTCCTTTGAACAATTCAACTTGGAGATGTGTATCCACGTGGGATATGCTGGCACCATCTCCTACACCATGTTTTAACCCAACACCAGGTGTTAGGACACGTCATTCCTGACTGAAAACCTGGGTGGGACTAAAACCACACCTCAGAAATCCCCTAGGGACACTCTGGATTGGTGCAGCTGCCAGTCAGGAAGGATGGATCAATCCAGGCCCACTGTGGAGAGAGTTTCCAGCACAGATGGAGGGCAGAGGGCAAGAGCCCCAGCAAAGAAGAGCTCCTGGCCAGGCAGCAGAGCCTCAGCCCACGGGAAGGACCTCCTCAGCCAGCCTTTGTGGGGAGAATCCCACCTACCCACCTGGCCAGACCAAACTGCTTTCCTCTGTTCTCTCTGGCTGTAAATTCCCCAGCTGCTCCCTCTGTAAGGGATCAGATGCCTTGGCAGTGATGCTCCACACGGAATTTTCCCTGGGGAAGCAGTGCCAAGCCAGTGCCCCTCAGAGAGCCACTGCAGAGGGAGGGAGAGTCCCTCCGGAAAACTGAGGCTAAAAACCACCCTGACAAAGGCAGCATCAGCCTGACACGTTTCAGCCACAACTTAATCCTTGCTCAGAGGACAGAGGTGGCCCTGCAGGTGCTCAACGAGGCCCCCAGTGTTGCCACGGTTCTGGAAAACCAGATGTTCAATGAAGTGCTTCACATCTGGGATTTCCCAAAAGTTCTCATATGTCACATGCAAAACCAAAGAATTTCTATCCACCTCCAGAGGTCAAAGTCTGGTTCGAGTGGACTTGCCCTATCAACAGGAATAGATCCAGGTTGCCCCTGAGGGTACCCAAAATCAAGTAGGACCCAGGTCAGGAAGAGGCTGCTAAGGTCACATCTTGATCAAGATTGAGCAGAGCTTCTCAAGATGGATCTCAGAGCTCTTCCAAGAGAAGTGACCAGCCCTACTCACAGCAGCTGCTGCACCACTAGATAGGAAAAATTCCCTGTCCCTAGATTTGTGTGTTCAGAGGGATGTTCCCAGGCACTGCAGATCCTGGTCCTTCACACCCAGCAGTTTGACACATCTCCAAGATCCTGTCCCTGGGGAAAAGCCAAAGTGCAATCTTCTGCACCAGGACACTTAACTGCTGATATTTCCTGGGACCAAGGAGCATAACTCTCCCAAACAGTAGGGTCAGATGGGATATTGGGAAGCAATTCTTCCCTGGGAGGGTGGGGAGGCCCCGGCACAGGGTGTCCAGAGCAGCTGTGGCTGCCCCATCCCCGGAAGAGTCCAAAGCCAGGTTGGACAGGGCTTGGAGCAAGCTGGGAGAGTGGAAGGTGTCCTTGCCCATGGCAGGGGGTGGGACTGAATGGGCTTTAAAGTCCCTTCCAACGCAAACCAGCCTGGGATTCTGTGAGGGGAACAGGAGATGGAAAAGACAATGCTGCCATAACACTGGGGAATCTGCACTTCCAACCAAGAGTCATTTACTGCCTGCTGGGATTTTTTCCTTCCTTCCTTCCCCCTCTCTCCCACTCTGGAAGGTTTTTCTGGCTGTATTTCTTGTCAAACTAAACACAGCAGAGTGCAGGGCCAGGTCAAACATCATTTTATTTTTCCAGTCAGAGAGAAAAGCAGTGGGAATGAAAGAAACCCAAACCTCGTCTCTCCTATTCCTTACTCACTTTCTGGTGCAGTCCCTCCACCTCGCTCTCCAGCTGCTCCTTCTCTTGCTTGGTTTGGATCTGTGTCTCTCCCAGAATTGATTCCAGCTCCTCATTGCGCTCAACCAAACCCTCGCGTTCCTGCTCCAGTTTTTGCAGCTTGTGAAGGAGCTGGGAATTCCTGCCCTCGATGTTTTCCATGGCTTCCCGGCACCTGCACACCAAAACCCAGCATGACCAACGCTGGAACTGCATCCCAACTGCTCCCCACCAGCGAGGAAAAACCGAGGTTTTCCTCACACTCTTCTGCTGATTTCCAGTCTCACATCCACCATGGTCTGTGCCTGTCCTTATTTAGATGGGAATTAGGGGTAATGGGATCTACACAAGGAGTAATGAAAGTCTGGGCAGGAAACAGATCAGGCATGAGGTCGCCAACAGCAGAGAGACAACAGCAAATCCAGCTGCTTGAGCTGGAAAACAGGCTTGGGAATCGGAAGGGAAAAGAGCCAGAGGGATGGGATCAGCCCTCTTTCCTTCCTGAACCTGCCAAAAGAGGTGTGGCAGCTCCTTACCTGGTACTGGGAGAACAAAACTTTGAATTCCCTTAGAAATCCCTGTTTACATATTTATGGTTGAAAGCCAGGTGTTTTGGTGCAGTCCTGGAGAGTAACCAAATCCAGGGCAAACTTCCCAGCACCAAAACAGGTTTAAAACCAATGTTTTTGTCTGCGGAGAGCCCCAAAAGCCCAACTCCCTTCTTTTAGGAAAGCAACAAACTGGAGGAGGTGTCAGCATTTAACTGGAAGAAGTGATTCCTCAGGACTGCATCATCTCCAAATTTTCCCATTTGGGAGCAGAAGAACAAAGTCCTAAAGAGTATTTAAAATAATTAAATAATCAAAAATCCTGCAGGACAGAGCACCAGAGGCACATCACCAGGAACCAGTGGAAGTACAAGGGGTGAAGGATTTCTACACCTCTCACCTTTTGTGCAGAGTTTCACCACCCTGATCTCCATGTTCCTGACACAAGGCAGCTCTGCTGGCACCAGCATCTCCATCAGCTCCTGCCTCTTCCCGTGTGCCCTGTGCCCAAGAGAAAGTCAACATTAGCACAGAACTAGGATTGAGAATCCTAGGATGGATTGGGCTGGAGGGATCTTAAAGCCCATCCTGTTCCACAGGTAGGGACAGCTTCCACTGTCCCAGGCTGCTCCCAGCCCCAATGTCCAGCCTGGCCTTGGGCACTGCCAGGGATCCAGGGGCAGCCACAGCTGCTCTGGGCACCCTGTGCCAGGGCCTGCCCACCCTCCCAGGGAAGAATTCCTTCGCAATATCCAATCTAACTCTGCCTCTGGCAGTGGGAAGGCATTCCCCCTTGTCCTGACACTCCAGACCCTTGTCCCAGGTTCCTCTCCAGCTCTCCTGGAGCCCCTTTAGGCACTGGAAGGAGGTCTAAAGTCTCCCTGGGGCCTTCTCCAGATGAACACCCCCAGTCTGGCTTCAGAGGGGCTCCAGCCCTCAGAGCATCTCCTCACTCAGCTCCACCAGCTCCACATCTTTCCCAAGTGAGCGCAGAGTGATTCCAATGCCACCTGCGTCTCTCAGAAATAAAACACGAGTCACGTCAGCTTCATCCCTAGGCCCTAGGAGCAAAACCCTCGAACCCCAGAACACCCAGGTTCTCACGGACAGCTAGGGTCTGGGATGCAGAGGGGAACCTGTTCTTCTGGAATGACAAAGAGCAAGCCCTCGGAAACACCTGCAGTGAGGCTGTTCCGACTCCCTCAGCCGGTGGAGGCTCTGGCCTCTCGCTCCGCTGGTACTCACAGATCTCCTCCTTGAGCTGCTCCACCTGCAACACAAAACACCTGCTTTGAGTTTTGGTGAACATTCAGTTTTCATATTTATTATGAATTTATTGCTATTCCTTATCCTGGGGGATTGGTTGAGATCCTGTGGCTGCTCCAGCCACTGAACGGCCTCAGACAAGGAGCAGCAAAAGTGGGAATGCACAGTCCATTAAAGGGTGATTTTCCTAAATTTATTTAACTTCCTGACCACACCCACATTGTGTCAGATTCCAACTGCTATTTCTGAGGACACCTTTCAGTGTCTTCCATCCGTGGAATCAATGGAATTCCATTAGCAGCAGCTTCACCCTACAGTCACAGCTCATCCCAGACTAACTGCCTACCCTGTTCCTCCCCTGCTCTTCATAACCCACAGGCAAGAAAACACCTTTCAGGATACACAGCTGCTGTAGTTGGTAATAAAGTACATTTTCTACTTCTGTAAATTAAAAATGGAGGGGTTCTCAACTTCTGTGCCAACAGTTAAACCCCATTCCTAAGGAATAAAGGGAATTTGCTTTTAGCTTAACATGTGGCTGGAACTGATCTCAGTCTGGCTACATTTTTTCCTGTTCAGTGACCACAATATGTCACATATATATGTAGGTTTTTTGTCTGTATAAACATATATATATAAGTAAATAGATTTTAATATTATATTTCTACTTTATTATAATCTCTACATACACGTGTGTATCCATAATGACTGAAAGGAGCCATGTCCTACAGCAAGCAAAACATTATTGAGAATTTAAAAAAAGTAGAGGAATTTGAACTATGTTTTTTTGCAGCTCCAGAAAGAGACGGTGCTGTAAATACAAGGTTTGTGGTGACAGACATGGAAGAACCAGCAACTTTTTCAAGGAACAAAACTATAAAATATTCTGTACTACAAAAAATACTGTAAAATTCTGAACCCCTCAAATGGGAACAAATCCCATTCAAGATATTATGTGACAAATACTATTTGAAAAGTATCATCTCAGAGATACTTGTATTAATTTAGCAACACTCATTTGATGTGAGAGAACTGCAAGACGGCCAAGAGCTCTCAGTGCTGGGATGGCAGAGGCAATTCCAGGCTCTCAAAAGGCTGATCTAAGGAAATCAGGAGGTAAGAACAGCAGCAGATTTAGTGCCCAATGACACATTTTAATAGGAAGCATTATATCCCTTCCTTGCTGGCAACCTCAGTAAGGAATTATCTGGTTGATAGTTCCTTAATTGTTCCTTAATTCTAGGTGGTATTTAGAGAATCCTGGCTGTATGACACCAAGCATTTAACTAATAGTAATGTAATAGTAAGTCATTCCATTAGGAGAGCTCACAGAAAATATGCAAATCAATCAATGTGGCTGAGTTAAAAACCAAAGGGGTTGAGAGGGATCAAAAACGAGCATAAATTTCACATGGATTTCAAACCAGCTCCTGAGGGTTTTAGGCTAAACCTAGGTAAACTGAACTCTTTAATCCAGTCCAGGGAAAGGCACATGTGTTCCTTACTCTGTTTGCACACCTGAGCTGGGGTGAACACCGAACAGGAGCAGGGAGCTGATCCCTCTCCACGAGCACAGGAAAACGTGTCCCAAAATCCTCAAGCCCCCACTCAGTTAGAGTGCCTCAAACTCTTTCTGCACAGAGTGGAGCTCCCAGAGCTGCATTCTGCCTGCTTCCCAAATTTTACTGCTCCATGAACCACGACACAGCCAAACTGCAGCTCTGGAAAGGCTGGGTGTAGAACGGGGAGGGGAAAGGGGAAGGCAGGGCAGGTTTGGGAGCAGGGATGACTTCCAGGAGCCAGCTCAGGATCATTGGCTTGGCTTGGTGGATTCTCACCAGCTCCAGGAACGCTTTCCTCTCCAGGTCGAGCGTCTGGACTCGCGCTCGCAGCGCCAGGATCTCCTTGTCCAGCCGGCTGTTGTGCTCCATGGCCCTCTGGAGCTCAGTCCTGTCTGGAGAAAGTAGCACGAGGAAAAGTGGTCACTGGCCTGGCCCCGCCCAAGCTCCAAGCATGGATTCCAGGCTGATCCCACACATGGGAAAGGTGGGAGGCAGCATGGATATGTCCTCATGGGAACGCATCCCACATCCACTGGAAACATCCCACATTCACGTGGGAACACATCCCACATCCACTGAGATTACATCCCATATCCCCTGGAAACACATCTCACATCCACGTGGGAACACAGCCCCCATCCCCGCCCTCGCCCTCTCACAGCAAAGGCTGATGTCCCTGGAGACCCAGGTTCAGTAGCAGTCTCTCCATCATTATTCCAGGGATTCAGTTTACCTCTGGATCATGGAGGTAAACCTCATTTAGATCACTCACCTTATTTAATATGGGTTTCACAAACTTTTTGGAAAACCCAAACAGCCACATTTTGAATTTTCATCACAAAATCCATCATTGCCACAAGCAGGAACACAATGCCAGCCAATGTCTCCATGTTGTCCAGGCATTAAAATTTAATGGAATGGCCATAACTGGAAAAATTGCACACCAAGCCTTCAAGCCTGGATCAATGAATAAATTAACACCAACACCAATTAATGCAGATTCTCGGTATTTCCAGGGCAGAAATAGGAAAAGGTGTTTGTATTAGGAGCACATGTTGAGGACACACTGGTATCCTCCGAAAAAACAGGGAGACAATTTTCCTTAGAGAAAAGGGAAGAAATATTTTTTCCTTTTTCAGCTTAACACTGGGCAAGGGAAATTTTAGTTTAAATTTGACATCTATTCAGGCAAAAATAATTTTAAAATCTCCTTGTTTGGTTCCAATTTGGAAAAAAGCAACAAATTCCTTTTTCAAACAAGGAAACAAGGATTCTGATGTTGGATTTTCAGTTGTGTCGTTTAAAATAAAATGCAAAGAACATCTTCACAGAATCACAGAATGGGTAAGGTTGGAAGGGGACCCTGAAGATCATCTCTTTCCAAACTCCATCTTCGACCAGAATGGAAATTTTACTCAAAAGCCTGTTGACCACTACACAAATTGATGATAAAATTATACTAAAAAAACGATTAAAAGGATGACAAAAGGATAATAAAATTGCAGCTCTTTTCCTCTTGCAAAAATCCTGACCACCCCCTATTTTCCCATTCCTTCTCCTGTTTTCCCCTCTCAGCTGCCTTCAGGGCTGACCACAAGGGTGATTCTACAAGGAGAACACTGTTTGGATGTGACAGCCCAGTTCTGCTTTGGAAAAACCCCGCAACGTTCCTTATGCACTTTGTTAAATACTATTTAAAGCCTTTTCTTGCCAAAATCCCACTAACGGGCTCTAAACAGTTCAGGAATTCTTCCTTCTAATGCACACAAGTTATCACTGAACCGAAACATGCCATTTAAGGGGGTTTTACTAAAGATCAGTGACCTCAGTTTAGGTTTTTAGCAGCGAATCAATTGATTCCCAGAGCAGCTGGCTCAGAGCTTGCCAGGAAGAGAAGCCGTGCGGAGATTCGGAGCCACTGGTACGTTGTCACCCTCATTTTGCACACACAGCACAACAAACCCCAGAGACAAAACAAGCATTAAACCCTTACTCACTGTTTGCAAAGCCTTGTACTCATCTGACACCTCAGGAAGCACAGATTTCCCTGCGCAGGCTACAATCCGCGAGAGTCCCAGGCTGGAGCCTGTCTGTGCTCCACAGAGTCAGCACTGGAGCTGCCACACCACTCACCCCATCCCTGGGGACTATGGATCGATCTCCACCCAGTACGGGGATGAAAAGGCAGGGAATGATGGGGCTGGGGCTGGAGAGGAACTGATGGGGCTGGAGAGGAGCTCTCAGGTCCTGGTGCTGTGTGTGTGAGCTCCAAGAGGAGCCCCAGGACCTGCAATTCTGCCCTAAACCTGCCCCATGTACTGCCAGTCTCCTGAAGGGGGTTGGTCCCTACAAAGGCACATGGGGCTGGGATGAGTCACCTCATCCCAGCTGCTGGTCTCCAACAAAATTCCGTGTCACAGATTTGGGGACAATGCAAGGAACCCCCTAAAAGACCACTCAGACACCTCTGTGACACTGAGGACATTTTCCGTGGAGACTTCACTCCAAGAGCAGCTTTAGCACCAGAAAACTGTTTATTTCTACAGTCAGAATTTATAAAAAAATCCTACTAATAAATAACACTTCAGGGCTAGTCAATAGTTATTTCAAGAAGGAGATATTATCGGCAAGGACAATGTACCCAGTCACTTCCCCACTGCTGCACTTGCTAAGGATCCTATGGAGGCAACATCCCAAACTGCACTTGGAGAACCCTGGGATGAGGGGTCCAGCTCCACTAACTAACCCTATGCACATGGTAATTCAACTGCTCTGCTTTCAGACCAAGTCATCATTCCTTCTCCATCTCCCCCTAGGGAAGAAATTTCTCCCTGGAGAGGAGCCAGGGATAGGAAATTAGCCCAGACTGTGCAGATGTGTCAGACCAGAGAAGCCAAGTCTCAGAATTAATGGATTTGTGACTGTTAATGAATGCATTCCCACCTCCGAGGGAGTAGGCTGACTCCTGGCACTGATTTCCCATATTCCAAGCAGAGAGGACACAGGACAGGCTGCCCCCCCTCCCCAGGACTAAGAGCAGGCCAGGAGTGGCCACCAGAGCAGCACTTACCTGCTCCACTCTGCTCTTTGCTTGGTGCTTCCAGCCCCTCTGTCACTCTTTGGGTATCTTCCTGGGCCACTGCTATCCTCTGTGGGGCCTCATCCAGATCTCCCACACCTCCTGCAGGCCATGCTGGCTCCCCCTCCAGCTTTTCCCTGCAGAACTGAAGCACAAGGGTTAATGTGCCAATGGAAATGGGGAGCCCTGTGGTGATGTGACTAAGGCAGAGCTATTTGTCACCCCCTCCACACTGGTCCCACTGGAAAAATGTGTATTTCTTCATCTTCAGTGCCAGTTCTGGGACAAACCAAAGGCAGGTGATGCCTACCAGGTAGCCCTGCTCCAAAGTGTGAGGTGTTCCCTGGCTCTCAGCAGAAGGGATTCATTCCTGCCCAGGCAGGATGAGCCTAAGGATGAGGCCGTGAAATTGTTTGGGCTCTGGGTTTTCACTCTCAACCCAGTAAAAAACCTCCCAGCCTGCTTAGGGACAAACGTGAAAAGGGGGAGACCACAAGTGTGATGAGGAGCAGCTGAGGGAGCTGGGAAGGAGCTCAGCCTGGAGAAAAGGAGGCTCAGGGGGGACCTTGTGGCTCTGCTCAACTCCCTGACAGGAGGGAACAGCCGGGGGCGGTTGGGCTCTGCTCCCAGGGAACAGGGACAGGACAAGAGGGAACAGCCTCAAGCTGTCCCAGGGGAGGTTTAGCTTGAATGTTAGGGAAAATTTCTTCATAGAAAGGGTGGTCAGATGTTGGAATGGGCTGCCCAGGGCAGTGGTGGAGTCACCATCCTTTGGAAGTGTTCAAAAATCTTGTGGATGTGGCACCTGGGGACATGAGTTAGTGGTGGCCCTAGCAGTGCTGAGGGAATGGTTGAACTCAATGATCTTGGAGGGCATTTCCAACCTTGCTGATTCTACAAAATCTCAAGTATGAGCCAGGTCACCAGCAGGAAAATATGTATTTCCTTATTTCTGTCTCCTCAGGAAGCTGTGTGCATTTCTGCTGCTCTGGGAATTCAGCTCCCAATGCCTGACAGGTGTGAGCAGAGCCAGCCTTGCACAGAGAAATATTCCTGAAGAGCAGCACCACCAGCACAGGGCCATGTGTCACTTGGCACTGCCATGTGTCCCTCAGGATCGCTAAGGGGGATTTTCAGTTCCAACATATCTTGACTAGAAGGGCTTTGTTATCATGCCTTGTACTTGATAGGAATGTTTCAAACAAAGTTATCTCAAATCCTTGTGAAAATCTCTCAGTTTTCCCAGTTACCCCTGGGAGCTCTGTGGGTTCACTTACTTTTTTAAGACCTCTGATCTCCTGGGCCTACCCATGAGAGCTGGAGGGCTCAGTTTTGCCCAGTGTTGGCTCTGAGTGTGACTGGCTCACTGTCAGAGTGACACTGGGAGACTCAGGATCATAGAAAGGCTTGGAGTAGAAGAGACTTTAAAGCTCATCCAGTTCCACCCCCTGCCATGGGCAGGGACACCTTCCACTGTCCCAGGTTGCTCCAAGCCCCATCCAGCCTGGCCTTGGACACTTCCAGGGATCCAGGGGCAGCGACAGCTTCTGTGGGCACCCTGTGCCAGGGCCTCACCTCCCTCACAGCCAAGAATTCCTTCCCCATTCCCCCTTGTCCTGGCACTCCAGACCCTTGTCCAAAGTCCCTCTCCAGCTCTCCTGGAGCCCCTTTTAGGGGCTTTAAGGTCTCTCCAGTGCCTTCTTCAGATGGACATCCCCAGCTCTCCAAGCCTGGCTCCCAAGAGGCTCCAGCCCTCAGAGCATCTCTGTGGCCTTGCTCCAACAGGTCCTTGCTGTGCTGGGGATCCCGGAGCTGGAGCAGCCCTGCTGGGGGGGGTCTCTTCAGAGGGGAGCAGAGTCACAATGCTGTTTGGCCTTTGGGGTGCAAACACACACTCCTGGCTCATGTCCAGCTTTCGATCCACAAGAACTCCCAAATCCATCCCACAGGGCTGCTCTCCATTAATTCCTCCCTCAGCCTGTGCTCATTCTCAGATTGCCCAGGCACAGGGACTTGAACTCCATGAGGTTTCCTGGACCACTGATCCATGTCCCTCTTTTTTATGGAGTTACACATTCTTCTTCCACTGCATCTGCACTGAGGGGGTCTTAAGGCTCAGGACGTCGGTTGCCATTGATATTTGGCACTTCAGAGGGTGAGCTGGCACATGCTGTGAATCCAGAAGGCATTTCCCTATGGATTTCTTGGAGCTGACCACACAGGGAGACAGGTTTGTATCCCGCCTTTCTGCTTTCCTGGGGATGCAATAAAACAATCAATTCTGCTTGAGCAATCTCGCTAAAAGCTGAATTCATCCCTGTACCAGACAGGAACGTGTCCGGCCCTTCATTCCAGGAGTGGAACAGGCCAGCTGGTAACGAGCAAGGCCACACATTCCAGTAAACAGACTAAGAGAAGCAATTAACACATTAACCTGTAGCGCTGCTGCAACTCTAATGGTTCTGCAAAACAAGTGGGATGCCCCCGGGAACAATGGAGCGTTTAATCAACAGTTTCTGCTCCACGGGCACAGATAGCAATGACATCACTGAGGAGAGTAATCAGTCCTGTCAGGGAGACTGTTTTCCGGGAAAACACATCTCCAATGTGTCCTTCACCTGGTTAAAACCACAGAAAGAGTGCCAAGTGTAAGAACTGTGGAGAAGCTGTGGTTGATTGGAAACAAAGAGCATTAAATTTGTAACAATTCCCTGGAAGTGTTCAAGACCAGGTTGGAGCAATCTGGAAGCAATAGTGCAAGGTATCCCTGGTTCATTCCAATCCAAACTGTTGTGTGATTCCATTCCTGCCAGCAGGAAGAAACAGAAAGGAACAAGAGCAGGAACACTGACCTCTATTTGAGGTCTTGCTCCGTCATCACTGCTTGAGAGTTCAGGGACAAACAGCAGCTCCCAGAATCCCCGAGCACTCCTGGACTCCAGCTCCATGGAGACATGGCCATAAGTCAGGAGTAGGTGGAAATTGGTGGCCTTGAAACCACAGAATCAGGATATCCTGAGCTGAAAGGGACCCACGAGGATCATCGAGTCCAGCTCCTGGCCCTACACAGATCCCCCAACAGCCCCACCCTGGGCATCCCTGGCAGCGCTGCCCAAACGCTCCTGGAGCAGCCTCAGGACTGGGACCATTCCCTGGGGAGCCTGGGCAGTGCCCAGCACCCTCGGGGGAAAGAGCCTTTCCTGAGATCCAGCCTAACTCTCCTTGGCACAGCTCCAGCTGCTCCCTCAGATCCTATCCCTGCTCACAGAGGAGCAGAGATCAGAGCTGCCCCTCAGGTGAAGCTGAAGCCTCCGGTGAGCTCTGCCCTCAGCCTCCTCTGCTCCACCTGAAGCCAGAGAAAGTCATTCTCTCCCAGTGAAGATCCTCACACCAACCACATCACAAAATCTTCAACATAGTGTTACAATTAATCCATTTCACTGTCCCTGCACAGATGTGGGAGCAAATCAAGAGCAAAGTGTGAGAATTGAGAAAGGTGCTGACTTAGAAACCTGGAATCCCAGACTGGTTTGGGAGGGATCTTGAAGCTCATTCCATCGCACCCCTGCCATGGCCAGGGACACCTTCCACTCTCCCAGGTTGCTTCAAGCCCCATCCAAACTGGCCTTGGATGCTTCCAGGGACCCTGGGGCAGCCACAGCTTCTCTGGGCACCCTGTGCCAGGCCCTGCCCACCCTCCCAGGGAAGAATTCCTTCCCACTATCCAATCTAAACCTATTCTGTCAGTTTGAAGCCATTGCTCCTTGTCCTGGCATTCCAGGCTCTTGTGAATACTCTCTCTCCATCTTTCTTGTAGCTCCTTCAAGTATTTCAGCCCCAGGACTCCACAGTGGTCTCAGAGAGAGGAACAGTTTTCATTATAGAAATATCCCGAAGATATTCCTTTCCCAGCAGCTCTCAGGCAGGCAGAGCCACGGAGCACGAGGTACCTGGAGCCCATCCATGATGCTGTGGGATTCCAGCTGCCGGGCTGCCACTTCCAGCTTTCCTAGTAGCGCCGCCCGCTCCACCAGGAAATACGCGACCTGTTCACTGGCAGCACTGCAGGAGATCTGGGATAAACCTTCCTGCTCCAGCATCTCCTCCACCTCCTTCAGCTGCGTTTCTGCAAGGCAAGGCAAGGCTTGGTGTCAGCAGAGGAACAAACAAAGGGCAGGGTTTCCTTGAAATTTGTCCCAGCTCCTCTAAACACTCCTCACTGCAACAGCCCCATTCTCCTGGAGCCCAACAGCTCCTCAAGTCTCTCTTGCTTCCCAACTGCCTCCCTGCCTCCCACTCCCTGCTATCCATTATCTCAGCCCTATTCCCTCTCTCTCAAGGTTTCTCTTCACATAGCCTTCCCTGCCTGCCAAGCATGTGATACGACCTGCTACCCCGAGTCAGAGCTCTCCCAGCCTGGTTTACCCTTAGCCCCTTGAACTCCAAGTACAACTTGGTGGAAACTAAACACCAGATTAAACAAATACTCAGAGAACGAGAGAATCATTGAGGTTGAAAAGACCTCCAAGATCCTAAGTTCTGACCCTCAGATCATCAAGTCCTATCTCAGAGAGAAAGCAAACAGACGGACACGGAGTCACAGACATGTTTTCTTTGGCAGGAGACACACAAAATGCCAGATCACTCCCGGACAGCATCACTATTTTCCCACGGAATGTTTGGAAAGGAGACAGATATTCAGACCTGAATAAGTTTAAGAATTAAACTGCCAGTGCTTCACCATTTATCCAAAAATTATAGCCAGGAAGACTCGGTACTGGGGAAAACTTCCAGATTGAAGGGTCTCTAAGGCAGAAAGGTGACAACAAGACTTGCAGAAGTACGTTTATGGCTGGGCACCATTGTGTTTGTGTAATAAGCAGTTGTTAAAAAGACCCCCTTTCTAGTGTGGTAGGAATTTACCTGCCCGGAGAAAATGAGGAACCTTTCGTGTCCGGCATGATCAGGGCAGCAACTCCTGCATTGGATCCAGCAGCTTGTGGAGCCAGGGGAGGGCTTTTCAAACCCTCCCTGTGTAATTCATATTGAAACCAAAAGCAATAATCCGAATTTCTAGCACAAACCAGATTATAAAGGCTTCCAAGTGTTGTAAAATGGGAAGTGCAGGGAGCTGTATAGAGGTAGGAAGGATATTCCCACTCTTTTCCTGCTCAGGGGTCTAGAGTTGGACAGCAGAGGTTCAGCAGAGCAAATATTCCTTGGACACAGGACATAGAGAGCCCTGGACAAGCCTGTCCCTCACTCCCATGCGCTGATTTAACAGGACCCAGCGCAATCACACCCCGAGGCTCCGATCGATGCCATGTTTCCACTCTGCGCTTCGCAGCCGGCTCCATCCAGCCCTGTGGATGGAAAACACCCTGCGGTTTCCCGAGCGTCTTCCCCAGGGCCACGAAGCACAGCCTCGTCAATACAGGGTCAAACAGGGCTCCCCAGCAGCTTCCTGCTGCAGCAGAGCAAATGAGGCAGTTTGCAGGATCAAAACTGCTCTGTGTGCCTCGGGAAGAGCCCATGGATCACACTAAACTGAACCCCAACCTGCCTGGCACCTTCCTCCCACGGTTTTGCCAAATCCCAGCTAAAATGAACAGAAACTGCTCTGGGTTATGGCCAGGATGGGACCTGAACCCTGAACCATCTTCACCTGCCAGCGCTCCCCTTGTCCCCAGCCTGCAACGCAGGTTGAAAGAGTATCATTTGAGATCCCAGACATATTCCGGGGGCTGGAGAGGAAAAAGGATTTGTGAGGATGCGGGGGGTCTGCCCACACAGCACAGTTACCCATGTGTAAACCCCGATTCCTTACAAACCCCTTCCTTCCCCCATTCAACGTCTGGGAAGAGCCAATCCCTGCCCCAGGAACTGTCACACCACAGCTCCACTGGCATCTCCCACTTCTGTCCACACATGTTAGGAAGTAAATTTTAAATTAATATTTGTATTTTCCTACCGCAGGAACACTCTCAGAAACAGCAGCCACCTTACCCCACCACAGCCCTGCATCCTCCAGCCCTGCTAAATGTGTTTAGCCAGCCCAGCTGTTACAACAAACAAGCTCAGAGCACGACTGTTTATTCTTTTTATTCCACTTTTTAAACAAATCCAGGCGGCTTCCCCAGTGCTATGTTTCGTTGCCTTTCCAGTTGTTTTTCAGGAAGGCTTTCGGGAGCACCATCGATCTGCCCTCCAACAACACCCAGCGTGTTCAGCGAGAGCATCAGAAACAGATCAGGAACTGCCTGGAGGGAAGGAAAAATGTCACTCTTGGCAGAGGTATCAGATGAGGTGACGCTCAGCTCGATGGCCCAGCATCAACCAGCCTTGGCTGCTCCCTGCCGGAACCTGCAAGCCTGGGACAGGCACAGAGCAAACATGTGAGCAGAGATTTACTTTTCATCTTCAAAAACTGCTCAGTGTCAGTCACCAGCGCTAGTTATCCTCAGGGTCTAAAGGAGTACTGGAGAGAAATTTTGGGTCCTGGAGTGCCAGGACAAGGGAAAACAGCTTCTCACTGCCAGAGGGCAGCGTTAGATGGAATATTGGGATGGAATGGGGAGGCCCTGGCACAGGGTGCCCAGAGAAGCTGTGGCTGCCTCTGGATCCCTGGAAGTGTCCAAGGCCAGTTTGGACGGGGTTCAGAGCAACCTAGGACAGAGGAAGGTGTTAAGATTCCCTTCCAACCCAATCCATTCCATAATTCCATGACTTCATGAAACAGCTTTTAGGAGATCAAGTTGCTCCAAGTGATCCCAGACCAAGCAGAGTTTGTGATACATTTGCCTGCTGCTGGAAGAGGGAGTGTGCTCAGACGTGAGAGCCCACCCAGGGGTCTCCAGGCTCCCCTCCCCAGCTCTCAGCTCAGGTGTACCAGGATAGATCCTGTCCCTCGCCCTGCATCATTCACAGCTTCATCCCCTCCACTGTACATGTGGATGTGGCACTTGGGGTGAACCTGACAGTGGTGGGGGAATGGTTGGACTTGATGATCCTAAAGGGCTCTTCCAACCTAAACATTCCCATGACTCCAAGAACTCTGATGAAAAGCAGAGGCCTGAGGAACAGACACAGGGAGGCAGCACAGAACCCTGCAGCAGGGACGCATTAGAGTCCTGGAGCAGCCCAAAAGAAGCCTTTGGGATTGTGCAGCGTGTCCAGCACGAGCACATCCATGCACTCCGTAATAGAAATGGCTGGGGGGTATTTTTTTAAAAAGAGGTTGACCGAGAACCATGGAAGCACAGAATATCCTGAGCTGAAAGGGACCCAGAAGGATCATCCAATCCAACCCCTGGCCCTGGACAGACACCCCAACAATCCCACCCTGTGCCTCAGAGCGGTGTCGAAACGCTCCTGGAGCTCTGGTAGCCTTGGGGCCGTGCTCATTCCCTGGGGAGCCTGGGCAGTGCTCAGCACCCTCTGGGGGAAGAACCTTTCCCTGAGATCCAACCTAAACCCCCCTGACACAGCTCCAGCCATTCCCTCATGTCCTTTCCCTGGTCCCAGAGAGTAGAGATAAAATCCTCCTCCAGAGGATGCAGAGCCTGGGATGAGCTTTGCCCTCAGCCTCCTCTGCTCCAGCTGAACAAACCTGGATACAAGGACCAGTCACTCAATAAAGTGCTCCACAAGGACCCAAAACATCTCAGGGCTCGCACCTCTCCCTGCAGGTGACAGCCCAGAGGGAGCAGGGCTTCCACATTCTTCAATTATCCACACACATCCCAGGATGGCAGCCAATGCCAGCAGTCAGTCAACAACAAATTCTGAACCTCAAAATCTGAGTGATATCCCATAAAAAATCCCTCCAGAAACATTCTACAGCACCAAAGCCACACAACCCCCTCAGGGACAACACACTAGGAACAACTGGATGACAACTAGTAATCGAGATCCATGGACGAGGATCTCAGCTTCCATTCCGGAGGTACTCATTGCTCAACAGCCTCAGGAAACCCTAAGAAATGGAGAAAGTCCAGGGGAGCAGAGCCAGCAGGAGGAAATCACCGCATTCCAGCTTTGGGGCTATTCTGTCCTCCCACTGCCACCTTGTGGGAAGGGAGAGAACCACAAACAGAGTTTTCTGCCACAGTGGGGCTCCCAAGAGCTCATTATTCATTTTAACTTTTGTAAGCAGCCTTTTCACCACAAACCACTGCTTTAAGCATCCAGAGAAATCAAATGTTTAGGTAAATCCATCTTTGGAATGTCACAGCACCAGATGTGTTCCCTGAAAACCCAACCAATGCTCAAAATTTTCCCCAAACTCCTGTATTTGCTGCCCCAAACAAAGCCTAAATCACAAAGAAACTCTAAGTTGTGCCATCACCCCCAATTTTATCTTAGAGCCAGGATAATACAGGTCACAGAAGGAGCTAATGGTGGCATGGGCTATGAGCAGCACTGAAAGTGCACCAGAAGACTGAAAAAAATCAAGAATTAAAACCAGCAAAAGTGACCCTAGAGTTTGAAAATAAATTATTTGAAGTTAAAGAAGTGAAATAATTTTTTTAAACAAAATTACTGAAGCTCTGAGGGGCCCTGAGCAACTCGGTCTAGTAGAAGACATCCCTGCCTATGGCCAGGGGTGGAACTGGATGAGCTTTACAGTCATAACCATCCCAGGATTTCGTGACAACGAGCACACCCAAGTTTTGAATCACCAGAACAAACAATTCCTGTCTCTCACATTAAAAAATGTGGAGTTTGTGTAAACCAAAGCCAAGAGCAAATTCACTGACTCCGTGGGAGCGAGGAGCTGGATAATGCAGAGCTGGAAACCAAAGAGCACCATCAATTCTGGTCTTCAAACAGCCTCTAGAAGATGCTTCATGCAACAACAGAGCTACATGGAGAATCTGCCAAATGCCCTGAATAAAGGCAGTAAAAGCAGGCAAGAACCTCTAAATTACAAATCTGTTCCAACAGCTCTTAAACACTTTTAGCAACTTCTCAAACAACAAACCACTGAGAACTCCCTGAGAACTCCCCAAAAAACACTGCTCAGCTCTCCAAGAAGCTTTCCAGACCCAAACACCTGCCAGTGCATTCCCAGGGCCCGTGCCCCAGAGGGAATGGATTACCCTGCTGCAGCTGTAGCCGTGCCAGCTCCAACCTTAGCTGCTCATTCTCCTTCTCATATTCAGAGGCAATGGCATCCCGCTCTTCCATCAGGGAACGGACATGGCCCACGTAGCTTTCCACCTGGAATACAGAAAATCCGGCTATTTCCCTGTCTGCCGGCACCTTCAGTGAGCCAGCAGCATAAAAAGTTCTCCACCTCATCATGTTTACAGAATAACCTCAAATATTTGCAGGAGAACATGTCTTATGCCTTTGGAACACCTGGGGATGGTAAAACCTTGACTGGGAGGTCAGCAGGTCATGCAGCTATGGGGGGGTGCTGGGATGAGGAAAGCTTTTGACCATGGCTCCGTGGGAGCTGCTGGGCTCAGCTGCTTTCTGATGCCCAACATGAGGAATGGGGGACAGCAGTGCGGCAGCAGTGACACCCCTGAACTTGCTGCTGCACAGAGGGGGATCAGGGGATGTAGGCCTGGGTGGGTTAACCCGAGGGGTATCCTAGAACCACTGAGCTTAGAAAAGACTCCCAAGAGTCCACCTTGTCACCAGACCAGAGCACTGAGTGCCACGTCCTGTTGTTCTCCAAACACCTCCAGGGATGGTGACCCCATCATTGCCCTGGGCAGCCCCTGCCAAGGCCTGACCACTTTTTCAGTGAAGAAATTTCTCCTTATGTCCAGCGTGAATCTCCCCAGACACAGCCTGAGGTCATTCCCTCCTCCTGTCCCTGTTCCCTGCCAGCAGAGCCCAACCCCCCCCGGCTGCCCCCTCCTGTCAGGGAGTTGTGCAGAGCCACAAGGTCCCCCCTGAGCCTCCTTTTCTCCAGCCTGAGCTCCTTCCCTCAGCTGTTCCTGGGGCTCCAGACCCTTCCCAGCTCCCTCAGCCGCTCCTGGGGCTCCAGACCCTTCCCCAGCTCCGTTCCCTTCCCAGGACAGGCCCCAGCCGGGCCCGCTCTCCGGCCCTTACGTCTCTCATGTCTTGGGCCCGCCGCCGCTCCAGCTCGCCCAGTCGGGTCTCCGCTCGCCGCAGAAGTCGCCAGGCTAGGCCCAGCTGCTCCTCCGCCGGGGCGGCGGGGTCGGCGCCCTCCGCCCGCAGCCAGCGCCGGATGGTGTCTGCCGGCACCGGGGGCTCCGCCTGCGGGGCAGCGAGAGGAGCCGTGAGCGACAGGGGGTGCGCGGGTACCCCGACACCCTCGGGTCGATCCTGGAGGTACAACCGACCCTCCGGAATCCACCCCGGGTCGGGCTGGTGCCAGAACCAATACCCCGAACCCTCCCTCGGGCCGGTCCCGGGGGTACAACCGGCCCCCGACGCTCCCGGGACCGGTGGCGGACACCCACCGGGGCGGCGGCGGCCGCGTCCATGCGGCAGGACTGACCCCCCGGCGCCATGGCAACAGGCCGCGCCCCTAGCCGCGGCCACGCCCCATCAATGTGATGAATGGTCCTTCGAGGCCACGCCCCCATTCTGACGTCACGCGTGGATGGGAAGGCCGCACCCTCGTCACGCCCCCTCCTCGCCCCGTGACGCCCCCTGGCGGCCGGCAGCGGGCGCAGCGCCGCTCCCGCCGGGGTCACCCCTGGGTCACCAAAAGGGGCCAAAAACCTGAACAGAAGGGGCCAAAAGTTTTCCCGATTTTATTCTAAACCCCAAGTGAATCTGCAGGAGCTGAAGGGGAAGTGCACAAGTACATGGAGCTGAGCCGAGATAAGAAAAGGCTTTAGGGAGACCGTACAGACCATGCCAGTTCCTAATCCAAGAGAGCTGGAGATGGACTTTGGACAAGGACATGGAGTGACAACACAAGGGGGGATGGTTTCCCACTGCCAGAGGACAGGGTCAGATGGGATACACAACACTGGAAGCCCACAGTGTGTTCCCAAGTCCAATGAAACCCCAAGATTCCCAGGGTCCACTGCCCCAGCTTGTCCCCCAAAAATCTCAGATTATTCCTCTTCTTCCCAACCACCTCAGAGAAATCCCAGGACACTCTGAAGACAGTCTTGGTGGCATTTCTCCCATCCCTTGTCCCAATACTTCTGCAAGGGTATGTTTAACTTACACAAATTTTTATATTCTCATCCCTGCCGGTCCATCCATGCTGTCCACATAGGCTCTAAACCAAGACAAGGAAAATCCCAGACTCGACATTCCCATCAATTACATACTGGGAGATGAAGACAGGCAGTTCCTGGAGCTTATTCACCTTCTGTATCAGTCCTAGCCACAGAGGAGTTGTGAGTTCCTTCTCCTGACTCAGTTAACCAGCTGGATCTCTCCGCTCCTGATCAACCTGGACTTCCCCCATCACTGATGGGATCCACTGATCCCATCCTTGTGCTCTTTTCTTGCTCTTCTGGTTTTATTTTCCTTGTTTTTTGAGCACCCCTCACTTTCAGTGGACTGGTGTTATTACAAAATCACTGCTGCCTCCTGAACACTCCATGGTTTTACCCAGAGCACAGTCTTGCCTCTGGAAATGCTTCCAGCATTCCCATGTGATGTTGTCCTTCCCAGGATCCCAGTGAATTTATTTTGAGGACAGCCCATGAGCAGACACACAGTGGGCAGTAGGAGAGCTGCAGTTAGGTTTCTTGCAGGCATGAAGAACACACACTTTGAAGTTGGTAATCGTTGGAAGAGGGTTTAGACAAAACCAGGAACATTCCAGTTCTAACTCCACACAGCCAAAAGGAGGCATCCCTTTCCAGGATGGCTGTTCTGCTGTCAGAGAATCATGGGATCACTAAGCCTAGAAAAGCCCTCCAAGATCATTGAGTCCAACCATTCCCCCAGCACTGCCATGTTTACCCCAAATCGTGTCCCCAAGTGCCACATCCACACTTTTAAACACTTCAAGTGATGGCGACCCTACCACTGCCCTGCGCAGTCTGAGCCAATACTTGAACACCCTTTCCATGAACAATTTTCCCAATATCCAATCTTGAACCTCCTCTGGCCCAGCCTGAGGCCATTTCCTCCTCCTGTCCCTATACCCTGGGAGTAGAGCCCGACCCCCCTGGCTGCCCCCTCCTGTCAGGGAGTTGTGCAGAGCCACAAGGTCCCCCCTGAGCCTGCTTTTCTCCAGGCTGAGCCCCTTTCCCAGCTCCCTCAGCTGCTCCTGGGGCTCCAGACCCTTTCCAGCTCTGTTCCCTTCCCTGGACACCACCCCCCTCAGTGCCCACTTCCCTTCTCCAACCTCGGCCTCAAGCTTGGATCCATCCTCTGTGCTCTGTGTCAGATGTGGCCTTGCCTTTGTTTACAGAGCTCTGCAGTGACATTTGAGCCCTCTTTGGTGAGAGCTGCTCAAACACCGCCTTGGAAAACTTCCTGGTGTAACTGGAATATGAAGCAAAGCAACCTACAAATATCTGGGATGGAAGGCAAACCTTTGAAACAGCTTCTTTAGGGACGCTGCTGAAGCACCCGAACTGTAGGAACATGGGATCTCTCCTGGCACAAGAGCTGCTCCCCCAAAGTTGCTATCACCTCATTCTCCTTTTTGCCACCCTGGTTTCACCATCCACTCTAAACACCAGATGATTCCCCACTCCAGTCATAAAACCAACACATCTTTCCTGCAAAGCCCCATTCCTTCCTCCAGCCATTCCAAAAGAAACTTCAAAGAGGGAGATTCAAGAAATTCTTTATATACAGAGACTTTCATTGTTTCTCGTCCTCCCAGTTCTCCCAGCCCATGGGACAGAAATAAGCTCCTTTCCTCCTTTAGACACCAGGACAAATATCCTTGGAACGGTTTCTCTTCCATGTATTTCTCTTTTACAAAGCTGCAATAGCCGTGGCCAAGCTGCAGAAAAGTGACACAGTGTTGGACAGCCCACCTCAGTGTTCCGTGAGGATTGGTTTATGTACCTGGACAGGGAATCGCTCTGGTCCTGCTCCCTCTCCAGCACAATTCCCTTGTTTCCTTCAAGCTGCTCCTCAGCCTTTTCTCTCTATGAAGGCCGTGTGCTGGCCCTGGAGGTAACTCACAATCTTCTCTTCTATTTCCATGCCTTGTGCTATTTCCTCGTTGGACAGGGATAAGGGAGTCTGTGAGTCCCTGGTGACGATGATGACAGAGGTTCTCCGGGATTCCAGGACATTGGCCACCACCACCTGGTGACGGTATTTCTCCAGAGCCTGCTGAGATTTATCCAAGAGGATCTGAGGATCTGTCTCCAGTTTGAAGGAAATCACAAAGGCCTCTGGGGCCCAGTCTCTGACCAGGGGTGACAGCATTTTTGGCACCATCTTCATTGTGATCTGCAGTGGGGAAAGATAAAAAGAAAAAATCAGTAAAAACATTACAGGGAGTTCTAATAGGAGAATGGGAAAACATTAAAGGAGGATGGGAAACAGGGGAATTACAGTTTTTTTCATATTCCATTTACACCAGGAAGTTTTTCAAGGCAGTGTTTGGGCAGCTCTCACCAAACAAGGTTCAAATGACACGGTAAATTTCACTTAAATGATCCATGTGGTGCTCACAATCAGGGGGTTCCGAGGCTAAACCACAGCATTCCCAGAGCTAACCCCACTTGGGGAATATAAACATGAGAAGATTAAAAAAAGCATTACAACTGCATAAATCTGAGTTTTCTCCAGAATCCAGGCAGTTTATCCCATCTTCACCTTTCCTTCTAATGACTCCTTAACACACACGAGGCATCAAAGTGCCAAAGCATGGGGGAAAAACTGGAGACTTCGTTATCCAGCTTCCCAACCTCTGGATCCATCACTGGGAATCAGGCCAGGTCTCATCTTTCCGATGCTAACGATAAAGAATGAAGCCCAGCAACTTCTTAGAAGGTGATTATTTAAATAAATTTTTATATATTTGCTATATAAAGAATTTCAGAGCCACCTGCTCCCATTGCTGAGAGGGACCTCAGTGCTGCAGTGTTGGACTGTTATTTGTATAAGCAGGATGGATCCCGGGGTCATGGAATGATTTGGGGTTGGGAGGGACCTTAAATCCCATCCCATCCCACCCCTGCCATGGGCAGGGACACCTTCCACTGCCCCAGGCTGCTCCCAGCCCTGTCCAGCCTGGCCTTGGGCACTGTCAGGGATCCAGAGACAGCCACAGTTTCTCTGGGCACCCTGTGCCAGGGCCTGCCCACCCTCCCAGGGAAGAGCTTCTTCCCAATATCCCATCTAAATCTACTGTTAAAAGCTGTTAAAAGTTTGAAGCCATTCCCCCTTATCCTGGCACTCCAGATCCTTGTCCAAAGCCTCTCCCCAGACAAAAGGCAGCAACTCAAGTACTCCAGGAGCTATTCTTAGAGTACTTCAGCTCTGAGATCCAGCCTCTCCTCATCTCCATGGAAGCACAGGCAGCTTTCAAAGACAAAGCTAGAAGAGCAGGAGGCACCTCAGGGCCCCTATTTATGTGCCAGACCACAACTGCAGACATGTTGAAGCTGCTCCGTATCAGACAGAGCAGCAATAACCTCCCTGCAGATAATCCATGGCACCATTCACCCTTCAGACCACCCTAAAAATAAACCTGGATCAAAGGAGAGCAGGGCTGACCCTGTCCTGCCCTCTTAGCTGGGCCCTTTGGTGAAAGATAAGAATAAAACAGTACAGTTCCAGGATTTCCACAGAGTTCTGTCCCTGTGGGATCTCACCATCCTGTTCTCTCTGACAACACATGTGAGCTGCTGCTTTGCAGCTTTCCCAGGTTTTATCCACAGCCATTTCTCAGGAGAAGGACCCTGGAAGCAAGGAGGGGACAGTTGAGGGGGATGGCAGAGAGGGCCATGCCCAGGGGGACCTCACCTGCAGGGGCCCCTCCGAGGACTGGATCTTGTGCTCCGGCATCTCGGAGGCCGGGATGTAGAAATCCGACACGGCGGCTGCCAGGTAGAACATGACACTGGAGCCTGTGGAAACACGACTGCTGTCCCCCCCTGCCATGGTCTGTCCCTGTCACCCAGAGCCAGCCAGGCTGCCACCCACACACAGCAAACGGGGGAGACCAGGGCCCCCAGCAGGGACCCCCCCCAGCACAAACCTAAGCAGGGCAGCACTGACTCCACCCCAGGGGGCTTCACCCTGGGGTCCCTCAGATACACTGTTCTCCACTGGGGTCTGTCTTATCCCCTCCTCCCAAGCCCCAACAGCCCCCAGGGACAGCCCAGACCCTCATGCCGGGTGCAGGAGCCCTCCAAGCCCCTTGCCCCCTTATGCCAGAGCCTCACAGGCCCCGGGATCACCTAATACCCGGGCCCTGGGGCCACCACAAGGGGGTTCTATCATCTACCCCATTCCGGTAGACCTTTCCCCCCACAACCATCACATCCCCTCGTTTTTGGTTCTCCCGTCCCTTCACACTGGAGACCCTCATGAGAGCCTCATCCTTTCTCATCTTGAATCTTCTCACAGGACCACCCTGTTCCCTCATTCCTGGGCTCCCTCACACCGGAGATCCCCATGGGGGCTTCATCCTCTGTCGCCTCGCGCCCTACGAACCGGTGGCCACCTCGTCCCTCATTCCCGGGTCCCGCCGGTTCCCCCCGCCCCCGCACGCCCGGGCTCTCCCCGTACCGAGGGGCGCCAGGGCTCGGGCGGCCGCGCGCAGTAGCGCCAGGTACTCGGTGAGCCCGGTGAACTCGATGGCGAGCAGCGCGCCCGCCTCGGTGGCGCGTCGGTACTCGCGGAGCGCGGGCAGCAGCGCGGGCAGCGCGGCGGGGTCGGCGGCCACGCCGGGCGGCGGCCCCGGGGTGAGGCGGAGCGCGTCGAGCAGCGCGGGGCCGTGCGGCGGCAGGGCGCGGGCCCAGGGGAAGGCGGAGCGGGCGCGGGGCAGGAAGCACACGCCGTACCCCGCCCGCACGAGCCGCTCGGCCGAGGCGGCCCCGCGCCGACCGCTGCTGAAGTTCTCCAGGAAGCGCACGGCGCGCGCCTCCAGCGGCACCTGCGTCCCGCCCGACGTCACCAGAGCCACGCGCCGCCCGCGTGCCGCCTGCGCCGCCGCCCAAGCCCGCACCCGGCCCTCGGTCGCCGCCGCATAGACGTCGTTGTCTTCGTCCTTGTCCTCGTCCTTCTTCTCCTTCTCCTTCGCCGCCACCGCCGCCGCCGCCATGACCGGCCCGCCCGGCCCGCCGGAAATCACGTGTGTCACCCTCCCCGTACCGGAAGTGTTGCCTTAGCAACGGAACGCCAGAGCCGTCGGTAGTGCTTGTCGGAAGTGACGTATTTTCCCCTCACCGGAAGGGTCACCCCGGCAACCGGGGACGCCTCTAGGGTTCAGGGCCGGCCATGGCGGGACCTCCGCGTTGCGAACTGTGCGGCGCCCGAAGGGCCCCGCTGCGCTGCCCCGGCTGCCGCCTCACCTACTACTGGTGAGAGACCCCGGGGGAGGCCCGGGGGGAGGCCCGGGGGGCAGGATGAGGCCTGGGGCACAGGGACAGGGCAGAGGCCAGGATTAGCTCCAGGGTGAGGCTCGAGGCACAGGCAGACAGCTTGGGATAAAGCGTGGGATTCAGGATGAGGTCCAGAAAGGAGGGAGGAACAAACTTGGGACAGGACGAGACGCAGGACACCACAAGGCACAGGACACGAGGCCCAGGATGAGGCACAAAAGGCAGGAACAGGCCCAGGACAAGGCCTCAGGACACGGGAGAGGGGCCGGGAGGCAGGGACTGGCCCAGGGCAAGGGCTGAGAGACAGGATCAAAGCCTGGGATGTGTTCTGGGACGCAGGGACAGGGCAGGAGGCAGGCATTAGCCCCAGGATGAGGCTCAGGGCACTGGAAGAAGGCCCAGAGTGAAACATAGGAGGCAGGTACAGGCCCAGAACAAGGACAGAGAGACGGCGATAAAGCCTGGGATGTGGTCTGGGACATAGGCAAGAGGCAGGGATTATCCCTGGGATGAGGCTCAGTAGAGGGACCAGCCCCACAAAGCCCAGGACACAGGGATGAGACCTGCGACAAAGCTCAGCAGGCAGGGACCAGACTCAGAATGGAGCCTGGGAGCCTGGAGGGGGCCCAGGGTGGAGCTCAGCCAGCAGGGCAGCAGGAACTGGAGCAGGCACACTCACCTGGAATGTTCTGCTCCCTTCCAGCGGCTCCTGCATCAGGCAGGTGGCAGAGCCGGGAGCTCTGGAGTGTCACACAAACGTCACTCACACGCCCTCAGAGCAGTCACTGAGTTCCAGAGCATTCCCTGCTCCCACAGTGGCCTGGGATGGGTTGGTTTGTGGTTTTTGTTTTTTCGAGTGTTGGAATCCAGGGATTTGCTCAAACCTAGCTGTATCAGGAGTTCAGGGAGTGATTTAAATAAGGATTTTAACACAGAGAACTGTGGGGATGTGGCAGGACAGCACTGTGGAATGGAAACATTTGGAAATATCAGGTATTGGGCACCCTGTAAGCAGCCCAGGAGCTTTGGATAACTGTTGTGGAGAAAGTCCTGAAAGACAGTAGGGAATAATCTTCCCTTACATCGTATCCCAGCAAATACCAGTATCCTTCTCCCCTCGTTTTACCAGCGATGTCTCCCACCAGAGAACCGACTGGATCAGCATCCACGGCCATATCTGCCAGCTGCTCCTCCCAGTCCTCGGGCCCCAGCCCTGTTTCCATTCTGAAAAAGACAGAAAATATGGCAAGGAGCAGCTGCTGAGGAGGCAGGTGGGTGCAGGAGGAACAAGCACAACTTCAAAGTGCTGCCAGGGAAGGAATTCCAGCTCCTCTCCCTACCCTGGCTGTGCATGGTGGGACACATCAGGAGCAGACTGGGTTCACCTGGAATTTTCAGCCACACAGGAGTCTCCAAAGCAGCCTGGGCTGTCACTGCCCAGTTCCTCTGAAACTGAAAGGAATTTCCTGCCTAGAACAAATCAGGCCTTTTGCCTTCACAGGATCCACCCCTTTAGAATTCCTCCCTCTCGATGCTCCTAAGGAAGAGGTTGGCACTTCCTCAGTTGATTTGGGACTTGGTTGCAGAGGTTTGGGGGTTGTTTTTTTAAACAAAACCTCAGAGGTCAGGGGAGTGGGATTATCCTCTCTCATTCCTGAGCCTCCAGCCTTTTCCACAGTGTTTACTTGGTGTTCTGCACTTCTTCAGACAGCAGCAGTCCTGGATTTCCCACCCTGCCAGGGAGTT
The DNA here is from genome assembly GCA_013396875.1 of Vireo altiloquus. Taxonomy (NCBI): domain Eukaryota; kingdom Metazoa; phylum Chordata; class Aves; order Passeriformes; family Vireonidae; genus Vireo; species Vireo altiloquus. The sequence continues at coordinate 111,134 of VZRF01012749.1, read as the reverse complement.
GGTCCATGGCCGTGCTTAGTGCGGGATCCAGCTGAGATTTGCTTCTTGCAGGCTGTTTGATGGGAGGGTATCCCCTTTTCCAGAGCAGAGGGGCAAAGAAACCAAGTCCCCTCCCTTTCTTTTCCTGGCCAATTTGGAACACCCTTTCCCACTAAGTGCAGCCTTTTATCTCCATCAGGCCTCAGGGATGTGCAGATGTGCAGCTCCTTTCCAACCCCAGTCGTTTGCAACTCCTTTTTCTGTTTGCGGAGTGGCAAGAGCTGCTGTTCCAAATTGTTGCTAAAATAACCTGCCCAGGTCCATCTGCTCCTGAAAATCCTTCCTATGGAAATAAATTTTCCCTCTATAATAACTCCCAGGCACAGAATAAAGGGGCAGCATGCGATGGGCTTGGAACAATCCATTGGTGCCACTGAGGAGAACATCCCTTATCTTTTGAATTTTACATGAATTATTATTTTTAAGGTGTTTCTGGCCCAACTGTGGGGCTTTAGGGAACAACTCATTGCTGTCACCTTTCTTGGGAGCTTCCAGGAAGATGAAGTCCAAAGGCAAAAGTCCTCCTTGGTGAGAGCTCGTGACAGGCTTTAGGCAACAGATTCCTTTTGGTTTTACAGGAACTGGGCAATGATATCACAGGCTGATTTGGAAACTCCTGTCTGGCTGAAAATCCCAGGCGAGACTGTTGAGCAAAGTCCATAGAAGGTGTGTCAGGCCAGTGTGTCCCAAAGAACTTCCTTAGTTCCAGGTTCTGCTTAAGTTGTTCTTTATAAAACCTGCAAGGAAGTTTAAAATGGGTACCATGGGGCTGTGGCAGGATTTTGCATCCAGAAGTGCTTGAAGCTGTTCCAAGAAACTCCCCTGCTATTGAACACTGATGTTGACACTGATTACATCACTGACTTTATAGCAACTAAAATTATCCCCATACATTCCAACAGGCCACGTGGCTGCCAGCTGAGGGAAGTGCTCCTTCATTAGCTGGAAGTTAATCTGCCGGTTTAATTAGGTGAAAGGAAAGACAGCAGGAAGATGGGGCTGGTGGAGAGAAAGTCACTCCTGATTGGGGCTCACACTGGGTTAGCAAAGAGCAGCCTGCAGCTGAAGCCTAGGCTGGGAATGGCTCCATGGGCAAGGCAGGGAGAGAAGACTCTGGGGTTTTCTGAAGTGGAGATTTTTATAGGCTCCTTAACAACCCTTAACAACATCTGTTCTTTGACCTTTGTCTCCAGCCTATTTAAATAAAATAGATTGTGAGAACGGTCTGTGCTGGGACACTTGGCTTTCCTTCCCTCCAGAGAAAGGAGGGAGATAGGGAAAATCCCTCAGTTACCTGCTGGCTTTCTCAGCAAGAGGGAAAGTTCCTTTGTGTCCAGCAAGGTTTGGAGCAGCCAACTTGGGCCTGAGCTGGCTCAGAGGTATTGGGAGAGGGGGAGATTATTCAGTGCCTTGTCTCACTGGTTGCATCACATTCCTATTCCAGATTCAACAAAAGTGCTTCAAAAGGTTCTTCCCTCTGAGGGTGGGGAGGCCCTGGCACAGGGTGCCCAGAGAAGCTGTGGCTGCCCTTGGATCCCTGGCAGTGTCCCAGGCCAGGCTGGACGGGGCTTTGGAGCACCCCGGGACAGTGGAAGGTGTCCCTGCCCATGGCAGGGAGTGGAATGAGATGAGCCTTAGGGTTCCTTCAACCCAAACCAGTCTGGGATTCTATGCGAAAAAGGCCTTTGGAGTTGAGGAAAAAGCTCTTCAGTCTCATGGTACCCAGAGAAAAAACCTTCTGCCCAAAGCCTGCCTGTGGGTTTGTTGCTTTTTGAACATTTCTGCTGTACTTCACCCACTCCTGCCCCGTGTTTGTTTAGAAAACACAGAGCTCCAGCCTCAGTCAGGACACGGGGAAACCTGGGCACATCCAAATGCCCTGTGGCTCAAGGAGCAGGGAGCTGGGAGCCAGGAGGTTTTATGAGTTTCATTCCTTGTCTGTGCTCCAAAGCTTTGTTGATAGAAATCTGCTTCTGTCAATGTAGCCAGGGGGAGGCCTGCAGACAGCACCTTCAAACTGACAGAACTCCAAGTTTCTGTTTGGAGAAGAGCCTCACCTGCCTGAATGATGTCAGCTCCCCACAGCTCCTGGGCATGGGAAAAGATCTAGCCTAGCCAGCCCTGGCACTGCTCTGGCTGCAGGTTCAGCTCCAGCTCTCTGGAGCCTTCCCTCTTCCTGAAATCCTCATTTCTTCAGACATGCCATCAGTTTTGGTGCCTGAGAGTGAGTAATGAAAGTGGCACTGAGCCCTGAGTGTGTTCCCAACCCCCTGTTCCCACCTGGAGCAGAGCTGGGGTCCTCAGCCTCCTCAAGCCCCAAAAACTGTGTAGCAGCATCTTCAGAGAAACCTCAAATTGCAACACGCATGGAAAGAGGCCAAAGTGATGGGGCCAGGAGCAGGGGGGAAACCAGGGCAGGGCCAAAGGGAACTATTACCCCAGGGCTCTTCAGGACCAGAAGGAACCAAACTCCAAGGCTTGGAGCTGTGGTCGGAAATATTCACCGCTCCAGGGCTCCTCTTGCCTCCTGCCCTTCCTTCTCCTCCTGGAAGCTGTGCCAGAGTCCAACCCCCAGCTTGTTCTCGCTGCAGATGTTTCAGGCCATGGGAAGCAGCGATGGTACCATTGACAAGGAGTAAAAAAAGAATGATCCCAATCTCCGGCACCTCCCAGATGCCAATCTGGGTGATGCCCACGCACCAGGGCCTGCGTTGGTTGCACCAGACTGGCACAGACAGAAAAAGCAGCCTGAGAAATACCAGCTTTTCCTGCTGCTGACCCAAGCATGTGCTGGCTTTCTCCTGGGCACCACCTGCTCCCTGGACACAGTTTGTGTTTCACAGAATCCCAAACTGGTTTGGGGTGGAAGAGACCTTAAAGTCCATCTCATTCCACCCCTTGCCAAGGGCAGGGACACCTTCCACTACCCCAGGTTGTTCCAAGCCCCATCCAACCTGGCCTTGGACAATTCCAGGGATGCCACAGCTTCTCTGGAAAACCTGCCTTTCTCCTCTCTGTATTCTGGTAGCTCAAGAATGGGTGCTGTGTTTTCTGGCTCCTGGCTCTCCTCATTGGAGATGCGGCTGTTGCTCTGGGCTGTGTTCTTCCACAATCTCGTTTATCCAAAAAGGATAAACCTCTTTACCTTAGCCAGGATCTCCAGGAAACACTTGCAGGGTGTCCTGATGTTGCTCCTTCACCCATGGCACAACTGCCTCACTCCAAGCTGGTCAAGCTCAGCCACGTGCCAAAGCCTGGCCTCCAGGAGCTCTGAGATTGGTGTCTCTGCCCAGCTCAGCCCCAGCTGAAGGCAGAGGGTGATAAAGGGGTGAACTGGTGTTTTCTCAGGGTCCCACTGCTCTCCGGCAGCACCACTGCTTCCCAGGCACCTTTCCTGCTGCACCACTGCTGGGAAAAGCTGATGGAGAAGTGTTAGTAGCTGTCTGGATGGGGCTCTGAGCAATCTGGTCTAGTGGAACATGTCCCTTCTCATGACAGGGGGTGGAAAAGATGAGCTTTAAGTCCCTTCCCAACCCAAACCTTTCTGGGATTCTGCACGGGTCCTGGCGCTTTTTCCTTGGCATCCCTGTAAGGACACAGCATGCACAGCTCCTGGCAGGGAGCAGGCATTGGGATGAAGATCTGTTTGTGGAGCTGACAATTATATCAGCTGCTGCTAATGGCAGAGAGACCAAACGGTGTGGACTGGTAGGAACAGCAAAAGGCAGGGAGCAGCTCTACATGGGTAAGCTCTACAGGATAAGTTACAGATTCTGACAAACCCAAATGCTGCAGAAGCTACTGCACCACCAACCCTGGCTGGGGATGGATTTACTGAGTGTAACACGTTCTGATTTTGACCAGTTTTCAGGCTCTGGATGCAAAATCCCAGCCCAGGACCAGCCAGGAGAGGGTGGGATGAAGCTGCAGTTCCCTGTGAGGAGCTCTCTCCTCACTCACTGGCCATGTCTCCAGCAGTTGGAGCTGTGCCGTGCTGGCACCACGAGGCTTGGCTGGCTCTGAGTCACGCCAGAGCCCCTGGCTATAATCTCCTTTCTGGTCTTGTGATGATCGTTTTCTGTGCTTCACAGCTTTTATTGCTGCAGCCTTATGAGACCTTGTCAGGAGGTGTAAAGGATTCTTCATCCCAGAAGACACCACATGACCTGCAAGGATGTCCAAAGCTGTTCCTGCTCAGAGCAGGAACGGAGCCAGACTCTAATATCCTCTAATATGACAGCTTTAATGTCTGTCTATTAATTACAGCCACAAACTACATTACAATTGCTGCTTTATAATCTGAAAACTCGATTTTAAAAAGAGCCTGTGCATCTGTAGCCACCTGGTCTAGTGGAAGGTGTCCCATGGGATGAGATGGGCTCTAAGGTCCCTCCGACCCAAACCATCGTGGGGTTCTGCGATTTCCATTCTCCCTGTCTTGTCTCACCCTGCCCCTGCTCTGTTTCCCTGCAGGAATCCCTCATTGCTGTGGCGTTGAGCACAGCCCAGGAGTTTGTGTGGGCAGGGAAGCCCCTGGAAGCAATTCCTGCAGCACTGCAGGTGCTGCGCTTCAGCTCCAGAGTGTTCGGCTCTGGCTCCATGCAGCTCGTGCCCATTTATCTGCTCCTGGCTGAGGCCTCCACGGGTGAGCATTGTCCACATGGGAATGCTGGCAAGGGCAAGGCCTCCTGGGTCAGGTTTCTGGTTTCTATTTGCCATTTATCTGGGAAGGAGCAGCTCTGGGCCCTGCTCTGCCTCAAGGGCATTGCAGAGATTTGAGCCGTCCCAAACACACACCCCCCTCACACCCCTTTTCTGTGGCTCTGGGGAAAAGACTCTCTCAGCACTCAGGAGATCAATGAAAGCAAATGAAATGTTTTCTCCTTCTCCAATAAAGTCTGTTCTTTACCTCGGGTGACTCTCCAAAGCATTAAATTCTCGAGGGTGGTTGGTTATGCTCTTATCTCAGGGAAACAGCAAACATTTCAGAGGCCATTGCACCCAAAGAACTCCCCGCTTCATTCACAAATCTTGCTCTGCCTGACCAGAGCTTTTTCTCATTGTATGCTTTGGAAAACATGGCAAATGAGGGCATGGGAGCTGCTCTCCCAGCAGGAGAGATCTCTGTAAATCACTGCCATTCCAGGAGCACACACAATGCTCCGCTGGCGCAATGGAGCTGGCTCAGGGATTGTCGTAAATGACGTGGTAAGAGCAGGGAGAAAAAATCCTGTGAGTAATTCCTGTGTGATAAGGTGCAAATCATCACTGCCTGCCTGGAGATGACCTGTCTAGGCCACGTGTTCCAGAGAGATTGAGAGCAATGTACCCTCTGCCATGGAACCTGACTGGGAGAGCTGGGGGTGTTCACCTGCAGAAGAGAAGGCTCCAGGGAGAGCTCAGAGCCTCTTCCAGGGCCTATAGGGACTCCTAGAGAGCTGGAGAGGGACTTTGGATGAGGGTCTGGAGTGCCAGGAGAAGGGGAAATATCTTCCCACTCCCAGGGGGCAGGGTTAGATTGGATATTGGGAAGGAATTCCTGGCTGTGAGGCCCTGGCATAGGGTGCCCAGAGCAGCTGTGGCTGCCCCTGGATCCCTGGAAGTGTCCAAGGCCAGGCTGGATGGGATTTGGAGCAACCTGGGATAGTGGACGGTGTCCCTGCCCATGGCAGGGGGTGGGACTGGATGAGCTTGAAGGTCCCCTCCAATCCAAATCAGTCTGGAATTCTGTGGCTTCTGGCTTCTTTTGGAGTTCTCTACACATTCTCTTGCCTGTAAATGAGACTTTAGACCCCTGGGCAACTCAGAAGCATTTGTGAAAGAAGTAGCGAATCCCCAAACTGCAGCTCCATATCAAGCTACCCTAAAGGGACAGCCAGCAGTATTCTCTGACTTTCCAGAATACAAAAATGCTCCTTATCCTCCTTATTTCCCTGATTATTCCCACATGTCATTCCAGGCACTGGCCGTCTTCGACAGGCAGCCAAGTATCTCTCCCAAGCTCGGTGGATCATCCTCCAAACCCCCGACTGCAGTGCTGCTCTTCAGTCTAAGTTACACCGTGGGCTGGGGCTTTTCTCTATTGCCGAAGGAAACCTGGACCAGGCTTTGTATCACTTGGCCAATGATGTAAGTCCCTTGGAATACAGCACCAAGGAACACTTCCATTTTAATTCCTTCTCTCCTCCCACATCGATATGGAAATGCCAGCAGGCAGATTTGGGATCTTGAGAGGGTTCGCATTACAGACACCTGAATGGATAGATCTGAGACACCTGTGGATCCACATGTGAGCTAAAGATGTGTTTTGCCAGTTACCTCTATTCCTGTGAAGTGACAAAGAATCATGGAATCACTATGGTTGGAAAGTACTCCAAGATGATCAAGTCCAACCATTCCCCCAGCACTGCCAGGTCCACCACTAACCCCTGTCTCCCAAGTGCCACATCCACACATTTTTTGAACACCTCCAGGGATGGCGATTCCCCCACTGCCCTGTGCAGCCAGTTCCAATACTTGAACACCCTTTCATGAAGAATTTTCCCTAGCATCCTTCCTTGAACCTCACCTAGCACAGCTTGAGGCCATTTCCTCCCCTCCTGTCCCTGTTCCCTGGGAGCAGAGCCCAACCCCCCCCGGCTGTTCCCTCCTGTCAGGGAGTTGTGCAGAGCCACAAGGTCCCTCCTGAGCCTCCTTTTCTCCAGTCTGAGCCTCCCTCAGCCACTCCTCGTATGTTTCTCACATTCCTTGTCTTTACTGCTTCTCCCTATAAGTTTCCCCATCAGCTTCATTACAGTGCTGAGATGAACAGACATTCCTGCCCCAAACTGGAGTTGCCTTTTATTCCACAGATAATTTCCATTTTGGCTGTTATTTCCCTCAATATTTTTCCACATCTGTCATTATTTAACGAGTGCCTTATTTCCCTATTTCAGTATCTGGTTCAATGACATTTTCTCCAATTCCGCCTCTTTAGCCATGAAAACAGTTTGTTACATTGGAAGTGGTCATTGCCAGCTGTGTTCCTGAGGATGCTTTGCCTGTCATTTGATCCTCCAAAGCCAGATGAACTTCTCCACATCCTATTTCTGTCCCATGTAGACTAAATTTATCCAGTGCCGAGTGATGTATCCCCACTCCTGTGGAATTTGATAGTGGCTTTGTGTGGGTGTAAATGATGACATAAATGGAGAAGAACTAAACCCTTTCTATTATAACATACAACGCTGTCTCTGCTTAGTCTAAAAATCCTTTGGGAATTTGAGAATCCCACACAGGAGTCTCCCAAAAGCCTAGGGAGATTCCCAAAATCCCTTTTTTTTTCTTTAGATTCCCTAAATGTGGTGCCTGAAAGGGCACCAGCTAAGAAGCATTTTGCTCTTAGCAAGTTCAGGACCTGCCTGGACCTTAGCTGCATGTCTGGGATCTGCTGAGAGTCACACGCCGGCTCAGAATAGCTGGATTGCTCCACTGCCTTCCCACTGCTCCTCCAGGGCTCCGGGGGAAGAATGGGCTTGTCTGGGGGCTAGGAAAGCAGCAGGATGGGCTTTGGGAGAGGTGGGATAGATGGGGGGCACAGGGAGAGGGGGAGAGAGGGGTGCCTGCCCTGGACTTTAGAGAATGAACCGAGCAGGTGCCTCTGCCCCAGCAAGGGGGCATTTAGGGTGTTGCATTACCGGGGGTCAACCCCAAAATACAGCTTTTTACTACATTCCTATGCATAAACTCTGATATTATATTATATT
>VZRF01012749.1:83972-103343 GCA_013396875.1 Vireo altiloquus | reverse complement strand
TTATATTATGAACTAAGTATATTCCTATGGATCCTATGGATAAACCCCAAAATACAGTTGTTTAGGACCTCATTCCTATGGATAACCCCCAAACAGCGTTTTTAGTACCTCATTCCTTTACATAACGCCCCAAAAACAGCTTTTAAGTACCATATATTCCAATCACTACCAGCTATAATTTACACATAAAAAACACTGAACATTTGAAATATTATTAATCTGCAATGAAAAACTTCCCAGGTTTGACATAAACATGAACCTTCTGGGGTTTGGTTTTTTTTTCAATATTGATTTCAGGTTTATCTGGCTACTGCTGAGTTTGGACTAAATTCTGTTGAAGTCTCTGGAGGGTACTTCCACATGGCCAACATTTTCTTCCGTCAGAATAAAATGGATGCAGCAAACTCGCTCTACACTGAGGTTGGTAGAACCAAAAATCATCCTCCAAGTTTTTCTCAGCTTTTTTTGGTGCTCTTTCCAATGTTTTTTCCATTTCCCTTCAATGGGATGATGACTGTACTGAGTGCCAATGTTGCTTTTTAGGATCAGTCCCAGAAACCCTTTTCATACTTAAATAATTCTCTGAGTTAAAACCAGGAGACATTAATCCTGTAATCAGTTCAAAATTCTTAATAAACTGTCTTCAGTTTGGGCAGCCAAACCTTGTTGAAAAACAGCTTTGCTACCAAATTCCCTGTGCCAGAGGTTAGAGTCCCACAAGTACAGAGGGTCTCTGAGGAGTTCCTAAAGCCAGGGCAGAGTGGGATACAAACAAGCCACCTAAAATTTATGTGGGGAATCAGTGAAAAGTCACTCCGAGAAAAGATTTTCAGAACAGATTGATCAAACAAGGAAAGTAATCATTATCTACTTGATTTAATAATTGAAAAAAAGATAGCTTTCATTTGTTTAAATCAGTTTTTGTGGAAATAAGGTGCTGGGAGCTGCAAAATCCACCACCATTCCTGTCCTAAACTTCAATTCAACTAGCTTGTGGTTAGATTTGGTTAGAATATTTTGGTTAGATTTGTCCAAGTTAGGTGAAAATCCCTAATCAGCTGGAAAAGTGAGGGATTCCAGCTGGGGCTGTGTGGGAGAGGAGCGGTGTGATCCCTCTGGGAACATCCAGCCCAGCTCAGTGACCCGCAGGCACGCGGAGGGGACATTGTTTGGAGAACAACTGAATACCAGGGATTCACAGGAGTGAAATAATTCCCATGCTTTCTGCCAGGTGAGCAGCCTCTGGCATGGCTGGCTGCTGAGCACCCTTCACAGGCACCAGCAAGCGCTCCAGGCCCACGCGGAAGCATCGCCCTTCTCCGAGGATGAGGAAAGCATTGAGGACAGGATGAGTAAGAGCTGCTGTTGCTCCAAAACCTTTGGGAAGTGGGGGGTTAAAGAGTTCCTGCACCCTACAGATCATGTTGGCAGTGTTGGGGTTGGCATGGTGTTTACAGAGGCTGAATTTAATGGGAATGCCAAGTGTTCTTGATGTCGGTGCTCAGCAGATTGCCACAGGCCACTGCAGGAGTGAGAGTATTCTGTGGAAACCCAGCTTTGCCCTTTCTGTTGGCATTCTCCATTTCACAGCTCCCTTGGCACTGGCTGGAGCAAAGCAAGATTTGATCCATGGAATCATGGAATCATTTGGATTAGAAAGGACATTTAAAATCATCAAATCCAACCATTCCTCCAGCACTGTCTTGTTCACCACTAACCCACATCCCAAATGCCACATCCACACGTTTTCCAAACACTTCCAGGCATGCCGACTCCACCATCTCCCTGGGCAGCTTGTTCCAATGCTTTACATGCCTTTCCATGAAAAAATCTCTTCCTAATATTCAAAGTAAACCTCCCTTGGTGCAATGTGATACTTGAACGTTCTCATTTCTCTGCAGCTCCTTCATCTCCCTTTAATAATGGATGTGACATTTCAGCTCACTTGGGCAGGGTTACAGCTCCCTCCTGGAGCAGTAGGACATGATGGAATAGCCTGTACAGATAATTTGATGTATTAATCAGGAGAGTACTCTTGGGAGAAAGGCTGGAGAGCCTCTCACTTGGCACATAAAGGTGTAGAAAGCATCAGTGAAGCCCCTGGTACTACCTCAAGCTCCACTGAAGCCAGACCAGACTCTGGTTCTTGGCTCCTTTCTACCATCTGTGCTAATAAGAACATTTTCAGGGAAGGGAATAACAATTTCTCTCCTTGGAATATTCAAGGTAAGGTTGGACAGGGCTTAGAGCAAGCTGGCCTGGAAGTGGAAGGTGTCCCTGCCCATGGCAGGGGGTTGGAATGAGATGGTCTTTAAGGTCCCTTCCAACCCAAAGCAGTCTGAGATTCTGTGATTTTAAGAGAAACATTTCTGTAAATCCCATTTCCTGGCACTACTTCCATCAGGAGTTCCCAGAGTAGGAAGAACACCAAGGCAGGGCTACAGGAGACTATCTTTGGTGTGACAAAGTAGAAAAGTAGTTCTTTTCCTGCAGCTGTTGTGACTCCACATCCTCTCTAAAGGCTGATCAAGACAAACACTGACTGGCTGAAAGGAGTCCTGTTCACAGGCATGGAATTTGCATGAAGCTGGGATCATAGAATCCCAGACTGGTTTGGGTGGGAAGGACCTTGAAGGTCACCTAATTCCATCCCCTGGCATGGGCAGGGGCACCTTCCTCTATCCCAGGGTGCTCCAAGCCCCATCCAACCTGGCCTTGGACACTTCCAGGGATGGGGCCACAGTTTCTCTGCGCAGCCTGTGCCAGGGCCTCCCCACCATCAGACCATGTTGATGTTTGTAGTAGAAATGCTTTGCTGTCTGGAAGCTCCAGTTGGGCAGTTTTGAATCTATTCTCTTGCACAAATCCATCCATCAGGATCATTTCTTTCTCCATGCAGCTGAAGCCCAGCGCGAGGAAGGAACGCGAGTGCTGTGGGAGGTGCTGAAGGTCCGGGAAGAGGGACCACTGCAGCATCCTGGGGAAACAGCCCGAGTCCTGCATGCCCTGGCCATGATCCACTACCTGGGCCTGGATTTAGCCAAGGTAGGTTGTGTTTGAAAGCGTTCAGGAGAACTGGCCAACTGCCCTGGGGGTCATCCTATCTCCTGGACCTCTTGTTCCCCAGCACCTCTCCTGAACCCACAGCACTGGTGACTGAGGATAAAGTGCCTCATAGCTCTCAAACCAAGGGCTTGGGTGGGATATTGGGAGGAAATCCTTCCCTGGGAGGGTGGGCAGGCCCTGGCACAGGGTGCCCGGGGCAGCTGCGGCTGCCCCTGGATCCCTGGCAGTGGCCAAGGCCAGGCTGGACAATGGGGCTGGGAGCAGCCTGGGACAGTGGAAGGTGTCCCTGCCATAGGACATGAGATCAGCTTTAAAGTCCCTTGCAAGTGTCCCGGTTTGAGACAAATGCAATGGAGAATACAAGCCAAACTATTCCATGATTCTGTGACCTGCACTCTGTCAAGGCTGACAACCCTGGTGAATGTGTTTTGGTCTCTGCCATGCCAGTGGATCCTGCAGTTATCCACATTTTCTGCATTCATCCTTTATCTGGGCTATCCTGGCAGTGTAGCTGCCTTTAGACCTGAGCTCAGGGGTTACACAGAGAGCAACACTTGGGGCTCACAGACCTGTCCTTTATCTAGACTCCCCTGAGTTCAACGTTCAGACTATTGGAGTCTGTAATTCCAGACTGGAATCTGCCTTCCTGTATCTTTCTGGCTAAAAAATTTACAGGTGACTGGTAACTTCTGTGCTTTACCAAGAATTGATTTTAAGGAAGTGCTGAGCAGAAACCATCTGGAAACCTGGCCCCTCTGTTTAGGATCAGAGCTCAAAACCCTGAGTTTCTTCAGCCTGGGTTTTGAGGAGTGAAAATACAGATGGTGGAAAATACTGTGTTGAAATATTAATGGTCTCTTCATTGTATTACAGACAGCTGCAACATTGTATTACAAAAAAAGCCACACTTTTTCTAACTCAAATTAGAAAAAAACAAAGCTTTATAATCGTAAGAGTGTCTAATCCCTGGAAGAGCTACCAAGGGAAATGATTTAGTTGCTTATCAAGAAAAATGAAGGACTTAGTTCAGAATCAGTGCAGCTGGTTTTTTTTCCTGACATAATTTCAAGATTGTTAAGAGGAGCTGTATTAGGCAGGAGGTGATGTCCAGCACGGAGGGCTGGGATCAGTAATCTCCTGTCTGCACCATTGGATCCTAAATATGGGATCTGCTGGCAGCTTTAGGCTCTCCTATAAAGCAGCTTGTACAGGTCACCTCAGAAAGGGAGCCTGGATCTGCTCCAGGCTGCTCCTGCACTGAGCTTCAGCAGGTATTTAACTAGCCCATGAGAAAAGCCAGATTCCTGAAAATTCCTGGGTGTTTTTTCTGTCCCATTCCAGGCCCAGGAGGTGGGGATGAAAGCCTTCGACTTGGCCAAGCAGCTGCCCCAGCAAGACTCTCTAGAAACCATTGGTCACCTGCTGGAGTTGATTAATGCCCAGTTTTCCCACACCGCATAAAAACTGGCTCTGCCAGACCCAGGTGTTTGTCCAGGTTCTCTCTTATCCAGGTTCCTGAACACCACAAGCGTCACAAGCCCTTGGTCCTTCCTGCTGCTGCCTCTTTCCAGCTGCGTCCCTGTCTGTCCCAAACTATTTGGAAAATAAACATTTTGGTCTGAGTTAATCTTCCTGTGCTGTTCCACCTCTGTAACCTCTCAGGGAGTAACAGCACCAGAGTGAGAAACAAAAGCACCACGAACCCGCTGAATAAATCATTTATTGGCTCCTGGGGACCTGGTTGGGCTTGACGAGGCATTGCAGCTCCCTGCAGACCCCCTCCATCTCCAAACCCATTTCCAGAGAATCCCAGACTGGTTTGGGATGCAAGGGACCTTAAAGCTCATCCCACTTCACCCTCACCATGGGCAGGGACACCTTCTGCTAGGGCAGGTGCTCAGAATTTTCTCTTTCTGCAGAGCTTCTCATAGCTCTGGGAACAGAGAGAATCCTTTGTTCCACTTCCATGGGTAGAAGTTCCACAGGAAGAACTTCCATCCAGGAGGGACCATGGGAGGCATGAGAGACTGTAAGCAGTGTTGAGGGAAAGAATGAAAAGGCTCCAACTGGACATTCTAACCTAAAGGAGATGTAGTTTCCTCCTGGCAGAAAGTTGACACCCCCTCGGATCTGCCACCAGCCTCAGGAGGAGATACCACCCTGAGGCCCATTCCCAGCTGGCTCCTGCCCCAGGGAACAGCGAGACCCCTCGGGACAGAGGTGACCCTGCTGGGGAGGGACAGGGACACCAGAGCAGGGCCAGTGCAGGAAGGCTCCAGAGGCCGTGGGGAGTGTGGGAAGCACGGTGCAGCCACCAGAGCTCCTGATCCCTCACGGCTGGGAAAGGGGAGAAGGGAATCTCGGCCTGTGCCAGGCTGAGCCCTGAGCTCCAATTAAGGCTCATTTACTTCAGGAGGATTTATGAGGGTGTTTAGTTGCCTCGCCGAGTTGGGCTGGAGTCAAGTGCGCTTTGTAAATGCTTCGTCAAGCTGGGGCCTGAGCAATTAGCAGGGATTGCTGCTGCTGGGGAAGGGAAAACCACAGGTTCAGCCACGTTCCATTCCAGGGGGTGGGATAAGGCTGCTCAGGGTGCATGGCCCAGGCCTGGGGAAGGGCTAGGAGACCTCCCAACACTCCTGTGGGAGATGCTGGTGGCTTCTCCATCTCATCAGGTGTGGAATAACCACCTCCATGGGGTGGGAGTGCAGGAAGGGGCTGGAACAACCACCCCTGTGGAGTGGGTGATGTTGGGGGACTGTGCCTGCTGGCACAGTGCCCCAGGGCACAAGGATTTGGGTCATCAGGGATTTGGAGCTCAGTCGTGGCCATAATCCTTCCAGTGCTCCCAGGCTGAGCCTGTGGGACTGTGTGGCTGCTCTGAATGTTCAACAAAACAAACCCAGCCTGGAAATGAAGGTTGTGCAGGGCTGAGCATCTCCTGGAGCCAGGAATGAAACAGCAGAGTGAGGAGAGGAACCCTGGGCACAGAAAGAACATTCTGGGGAGCTGTAAAAGACACTACAAGAGCGATTTCCTACAACAGCCGTGCCCAGTGGGCAAAGAGCTGCTTCAATAAATAGAAAAAAGCCTGAAGTGACCAAGATCAGCATTTCTTTGCCCGAGAGTGTTTGGGCTTGCAGTTCTTGGCACCTTCTCAGCTGAAGGGGAAAAAAACCAAATCCACAGAGCAGCGGCAACCTGTTCCCTCCCTTCCCTTGCTCAGGGGCTCGTGGCACAACCAAGGCTTTGTCCCAGGCCAGGGAGCAGGTCTGGGATCCACAGGGCAGGACAGCTCCAGCCAAGTCCCCCCGTGATCCCAGCCCAGGCTGCTCCAGGCAATTAAAATCTGGTCATACACCCAGAGCAGGTATTTTGCAACCAGGCGAGTCGTTCCCGTGGTGGAAAAGCTTTGCAGGGACACGCACTCCCAGACTCCCCCCCAACCCTTGGCAGGGCAGGGAAAGTCCAGCTCCCAGAAATAAAGGCACAGGACAGCGAGGCTGGGTGGCTGCTCACATTCTTCTTTTATTGTTCACACCACACACCTTCCCCCTTGGCACGTCACTGCAGGGATTTGCTTAAAAAAAAACCACACACACCCCCCACAGCTTGGGGCGGCTGTGCCACAACCAGCTGAACACAGGCATTTTTAAAGAGATTTCTTTTACTCCCCCTCCCCCCCAATCTTTATTTTCTTTCACGTGTGGTCAAGTGTCATCACTTCCAAACCAGACAAATAAATTAAAAAAAAAATACTATTAAAAAAAAGCAAAAAGAACCCCAAAAAACCAACAAAAAACCCCAACACAAACAGAAAAAACAACCCTCCCTGTGGCTTTGGGAATGTGCCAGGAGCTCCCACACCAGCTGCACTCAGGGAAATGCTTTTTTTTTTTTTTTTGTGTTTTCAGTTTTGTTTGAAAAGGACAGTATTTCTCATGTGTATTTTTTTTGTTTAATATACTACAGCCTGAAATTCAGTGCAATAGATACAACTACAGTGCAGAACTATACAAAAGTCATCCTAACCATGTACAAGCTTTTTTTTTCTTAGTTGCTATAGAAACTATAACCTTTTTCTGTACCTTTTGTATACATTTTACAGTGTGAATATACTCCGAGAATATTTACAGTACTTGGCTTGTCAAATCAGAAATGCTATAACTTAAATGTCTACTATTAACAACCATTGAACAAAAATATATATAATATAAATATCTTCCAGTCTATACACAGAGCAGGAAACGGCTGTATCCATGCAGTGCTGGATTTTGGTGACTCCTGGGATGGGGATGGTGATGGAGGGGGATGTTGTCGTGTGCGGCTGCCGCTGGCGCTTCACTGTCGGGCAAATATTGCCGAGATTAATCCCAAAATTCAACAAGAACACATCCCCCCTCTCCCGTTTTCCCCTCCCAGCTGGAATTCAGGCGAAAGGAGAGGAGCCTGCGACAAGGGATTGACCTTTCCAACCGATCCATCCGGACGGCTCCGTCCTCCGCGCTGCCCCGGGCGGGAGGTCCCCGTCCATGAACCCACCGCGGGGCTTGAAACCAAGGAGACTTTAAAAAATGACTCTTTTCTTGGTAGTTTTTTTTTTAAAAATATCAGATTTAGTCAAATTACGTGATTTTTTTCCTCTATGATTAAAACATTAAAAAATAAGTTTCCAGCTTTTTAAAAACCTCCTCTACGTGATTTTCCATTAAATAACTATCGCGTCATTAATAAAAAACAGGGAATTGCCCTCCTGCTGGTGGGGGCTGCATGGCTGGGCTTATAAAACACCTATTGGCTTTGAAATCTTGGACGCAAAACCAGCTAAAAAATAAAATAAAATAAAAATCGTTCCTAGCAGGAAAAAAAAAATATAATAAAATAGGTCAGTCTGTCCCCAATAAACCACTGGGGGAGGCTGGAGAAGGGGCGTCAGAGCCAGACCCCCCCCACTCCCTCCTGCCTGGGGTCTGTACAAAGTGTTTTAAAAAGTCCCCCCGGATGTGGGGGGCGGTGGCGCCGGGGGTCCCGGTTACACCTGCGAGTCGGCGCCCAGGCTGTGGAACTCGTCCGGGGTCTTGTCGCTCTGGCCACCACCGCCCTGCCGGAAGCCCGAGGCGATCTCGTCAAAGGTCCGGCCTTTGGTCTCCGGCACCTTGAAGTAGGTGAAGATGAAGAAGAGCACGAGCAGCACCGTGAAGATGATGAAGACGTAGGAGCCGCAGAGTTGCTGGGATTGAAGGGAAAGGAGGAGGTGAGCACGTGGATGGAGCTCACAACATCGTGGAATTGTTGAGGTTGGAAAAGCCCGCCAAGATCAAGTCCAACCGCCAACCCAGCACTGCCAGGTCCACCCCTAACCCATGTCCCCAAGTCCCACATCCATACGTTTTTGAGCACTTCCAGGGATTGTGACTCCACCATCTCCCTGAGCACCCTTTCCATGAAGAAATTTTCTCAATATCCAATCTAAACCTCCCCTGGCACAGTTTGGGGCCATTTCCTCTCATCCTGTCCCTTCTTTCCTGGGAGCAGAGCCTGACTCCTGCCAGCTGCCCCCTCCTGTCAGGGAGTTGAGCAGAGCCACAAGGTCCCCCCTGAGCCTCCTTTTCTCCAGGCTGAGCTCCTTCCCAGTTCCCTCAGCTGCTCCTGGTGCTCCAGACCCTTCTCCAGCTCCGTTCCCATCTCTGGACTCTGAGTGATGGGCCATGGCTGAAGGATCAGCTGGTCCTACCGTGCCCACACCTGCCATGACCATCCAAGACCCAGGTCCTCCTTTCAAGGAACATCTCAAGTTCCATAAGGAACACTGAATCCAATTCCAGCTCTGGTCCCAAGTCCTTCTTCCCAAGGGACCTTAACCCAACCAAACAACCAGCCCAGGTTTTAGGACTCAAGGATGTGGCCGTGGAATTCAACACTGGGATCCAGCAGCAGGATTTGACACCAAGATCTGACACCAGGACTCCCCACCAAAATCTAGGAAAGTGATCCAGCACCAGGAACCAGCAACCAGACCCAGGATTTGGATTTGGCAGCAGGATCCAGCAATGGGATCCTGCTCTGAAGTCTGGCACAGGGATCCAGCTGGACACTCTTTCCATCCATGATCCAGAACTGGGATCTGGATCCACCCTGAACCAACACAATCTCAGAGGGTGGGACTGAGACTCCCCTGGAACTCCCAGATTCCTGTATCCCCAGTCACACCCCCCACTCCCCCAGTATTCCAGCCATGATTACCGCAATGTACTGGAAGCCCATTCCCACGATGAAGTTGGAGGTCCAGTTGGAGAGCCCAGCCACGGCGAAAGCTGCAGGACGGGGGCCTTGGCTGAACAGCTCTGCCACGATGAACCACGGGATGGGGCCTGGGCCGATCTCAAAGAAGGCCACAAACCCAAAGATGGCCACAATGCTGAGGTAGGACATCCAGGGCATTTGGTCCTAGGCCAAGGGAGGAGGAAATGGTCAGTGCTGTGAAGGGGACACGGCACCTGGACACCTCAGTTGCTGCTGGCAGAGGAGACAGGAGCTGGAAACTGGAATTCTGTGAGCTCAGGAGAGATGTGACAATAGGGACTGAGTGCTCAGCCATCACCTCAAGGCAGAAAAAGTCCTTCTTCCTCTCCAACCATCCCTCCTCAACTTCCTCCTCCTCCTCTTCCTCCCAGCCTCCCTGGCACTCACCAGCAGTGTGAGGGCGATGGTCATAAGAATGGCACATCCAGCCATCCCCGCCAGCCCGATGAGGTGCAGGGTCCTGCGCCCGGCTCGCTCCACCACGAACAGCTGTGGGATGGACACGGTCCCTCAGCACCTCTCCAGCTTGCAGGAAAGGCCCCTTCTCCCACCTTCCCTGGAGAGACCCTGGGGGGCCAAAACTCACTGAGACCACCGTGAAGGCTGTGTTCACCACGCCAGAGCCAATGGTGGCGTAGACAGGCTGCTCCACCCCCGACTTCTCAAAGATGCTGGTGGAGTAGTAGAAGACCTGCAAAGGGCAAGGAGGTGCCACAAGTCAGGTCCTGGAGCTCTGGGTGGACCAAGCCGACCCCTGGCATTCGGATCCCACCCAGACTCACCGCATTGATCCCTGAAAGCTGCTGGGAGAGCTGCAGGACAATGGCGATGAGGATGGGCTGGCGGTACATGGGCGAGCGGAACAGCTCCATGATGGTGACCTTCTTCTCCCTCATCATCTGCCGGCTCTCCTCCTTCATCTCCTGCAGGTCGCTGCTCACGTCTGTTGTGCCCCGCAGCTTTTTGAGGACTG
Source organism: Vireo altiloquus (assembly GCA_013396875.1). Classification (NCBI taxonomy): domain Eukaryota; kingdom Metazoa; phylum Chordata; class Aves; order Passeriformes; family Vireonidae; genus Vireo; species Vireo altiloquus. Next base: position 93,004 of record VZRF01012749.1, on the reverse strand, counting down.
AGAGGGAGGGATGGGGTCAGGAGATGCCAGGGACCCTCTGGAGTGCCAGGATGGGCCCTGTGGAGGAGTCACTCACCACTCTTGGCTTTGTTCTCCTCGTTGCGGTTGATGAGCAGGAACCGGGGGCTCTCAGGGGCGAAGGGCAGGATGATGCATTGCAGCAGGGCAGGAACGAAGATGAAGCCCAGCAGGAGCGGCCAGAGAGAGTCGTTTCCCATGATCAAGTCCAAACCAAACACCTGAGGAGGAGGAGAGGGATTGAGCCACCTATCTCAGCTGGAAAAGTCCTGGTTGGACACAACTCTGCAACTCATAGTGCGCTCCAAGCTGGGACATGCATTGGAGGGACTCCTCTGCTGCTTCCAGGCGGCCAACGGATGTCAATATCCTGATGCTGCCCATCCCAAACCTTCAGATCCCACAGCATCCCTGCCCCTGCTGAGCTCCAGTTCCACCCCTCCCACCCCAGCTCCACCTGAAAGGATGTGCAGATCCACAGCACCTCATCCCTGCAGGCCCTGATGAGTGTCAGGACCAAAAAAAGGGGGAACCCCCCAAAACATTCTCTGGTGCTCACCTGTGCAATGAGAATGCCCAGGACGATGCCAAGCTGGTGGAAGGTCCCCAAGGCCCCCCGCAGGGCAGTGGGGGACACCTCGCCCACGTACATGGGTACGAAACCCGTGGTGAGGCCAGAGTAGAGGCCAATGATGAAGCGGCCAAGGATGAGCATCTCAAAGGAGAAAGCCATCTTGGAGAAGCCCATGAGGACAGCTGACACAAAGGCGAGGATGTTGGACATCAGCATGGAATTGCGTCTGGAGAGGAATGGAGGAGAGAAGTGAGGAACACCAGAAGAACCCCACCATCAGCCCTTGGCAGCCCTGGAATGCCAGGGTGGGGTGAGGCAGTACAATCTCCCCACTGAGTGATCCACCAGGGATCCGGCAGGCTCAGAGCTCACCTTCCAAAGCGATTGACAAAGAGACCCACAGAGAAGGAGCCGATCATGCCCCCGACAGAGAAGATGGCAACAGAGAGGGACCAGAGCGTGGTAAGGGTGGCAGGGCTGATGGGCTCCTCGTATCGGTACAGCCACGTGCGGTTGTAGAAATCCTCAATCACCTGGAAAACAAGGAGAGAAACCAAACCACGCGTCAAACCCACCCCCACTTCAGCCGTGCCACCAGCGGGACGAGTCCCCGCGGCCACCGCGGCTCACAAGACAATGCGTCACCGCCACCGGAGCCGCCGGCCCAGGCTCGGCTCCAGCCCAAGGGAGAGAACCTGCTGGGATACGTGGGGGAAATGCAGCCGGACGAGTTCTCGGCTCGCCCTGCCCGGAGAGGGAGAGACTGCACTGCCAAAACTCGCCGGGCGGGCACGGGGAGGTCACGCTGCTCCCCAGGGCAGGGCAGGAGCCAGAGATGCGCCAGCCCCACAGAGGAAGGGGAGGAATACAGGGCAGTTCCCATCCCCTTGGATACTCCTGGAGTTGGATTTCCAGGTTTTTTTCCCCCAAGAATTCCGTAACACACGATCTCTGCCATGGTTCTGCAGGACTGTGATGCCAACACTCGACACAGGCCTTGGTTTGAAACACCAAGAACAGCCTGGTTTGTGAGCTTTTGGTGGTTTTATATAAATTTTGGATCTTTTAATATAAATTTTGTATATTCTTATACATAAAATGTGCACACTTATATACAAAATATATACATTTATATAAATTTTGTATACTTTTGAAGCATTTTTAAAGCCAGCCCATCACTGGTAGCTTCACCAAGTTCCCGTCCCTGCCCATGACTGGGAAATAGCCTAAATGACCCTCTAAAGGCCCCTTCCAACCCAAACCCTTCATAATACCATGATTTAAGGGTGACCATCCCCAAACCACCACAGCAAAGGGTTCCATAACACCCCACCAACCCCAGCTGGAAGGAGCAGAAATTCCAGAGATTCGCTGCTCTGCTGGGCCTCAGGTGGCTCCAAGATTCTGCTGTTCTGAAGGGTTTCACTCTCAATTCACTGTTTACACCATTCTGCTTCACTTTCCACTTTTCCCATCAATCCAAGCCCTAACAGGAGCCCTGGCAGAGACAGCACAAGAAATCACACTGCGCTGGATACAAGACCCAGTAGTATTATTTTTCCAAGTTGTTCCTTTTCCAAAGCACATAAACCCTTAGAATTTCCATATTTAAGTGATTTTGTTCCCTCCTGTTTCACTTGGAGGTTTGGATGCTTTTCCCCCTTTTCCCAATATCCCCAAAATAAATAATTGATTGGATTATTGGAGAAGTCTGGGCTGGCTGAAGCTGTCAGTAGAGCCAGTGTGTCTTTGAAGATAACAACCCCTCCTGCCCCCTTCCTCCTGAAAAAAAGGATACTTTGAAGAATCCAGCATTTTTGGGGGAGAGGAGGGGATGAAAAATCAGTTTAAAGGGAGAAGGGCGAAAAAGAAAATTGGTTTCCCCTAAGCTAGTGCTTTTCCCCCCTTTCCAGCTGACCACTGTGATTCATCCCCATTCTGCAGCTCCATGAATCCCAATACCAGTGCATCCCAATCCTGTGTCCTGATGCATCCTGAGGCATTCCTGTCCCAGTCCTGCACCCCAGTCCTGTGCCCCAGTTTATCCCAATGCATGCCCATTCCAAGTCCAGTGCATTCCAATCCTGCACAGTAATGTGTCCTTATCCCAATCCCACACTTTATGTGTCCCCATCCTTAAAGCTGGGATGACTCCCTGTGTCCAGCACGTCCTGCTGCCCAGGACAACCCTCATCCCACCTCCCCTCAGGTTCCCACACAGAGCATCCCAAATCTTTCCCCCCAACACAGGTGACTTGTCCCGCACCATATGACTCCTCCTAGCCCGAACCCCAGGGATTCATCCCCAAAATCCTGAGGAAAACTGTGGCAACACCCATCAGGAGGGTGTGGATTTGCTGCGGGCACCAGAGCTCGGGTTCCACGGGAAGCTCACAGCTGATCCCTGCCCATGGCACCCAGAGCAGCCAGCTGGGAGAGGATGGAGAGAAATCCTTCAGTCAAGGGAAACAAAGGTCCTTCTGGGATGTGGCTCCAACCAGGGTGGTGATCACAGCATCCCTGCTTCCCACGGTGCCAGAGCTCGGGAAAATGAGAGCAGATGCCAGGGAGCAGCTCCTCAGTGCAGTCCCAGGGATTTCCCAGCTCCAACGGCTCAAACACTGCTCCACTGCCCATCTCCCAAGCAGGGTGCTCAGGGCCACCCAAGAATGGACATCCCCGATGTCAGACCAGTCCACACGAAGGCAAGGAGGCATTGGGATATTTCAGGAGTTTGATGCCTTCAGCAGCACCCTGCAGGTTCTGGGTGGGAGCTGCAGCCTCCAGCCATAGGAATTGAATTGCAGGATTGAATACCATATAATGCAACACCTTGAACAAATTCCTGGTTTTTTTCTTCTTCCCACATGATGGGACCTGGGGTGTTTTTCCACAGGGTCTTCTCTCCCATGAGAAGTTTTCTCAGTGCTTGAGGCAACATTCCAGAGCCACTCACTGGGAGGGGATTAAACTCTGGCTGCCGGATCCTGCCCCGGTGGGTTGAATTCTTTGGAGTGGTGACACTCGGGGACGGCTCCGCTCCTGCCAGAGCCCGGGCTGTCCCTCCACACCTTATCCCAGCACAAGAGCTGTGCCCAGGGAACACCGAAAGCACCACATGGGAATTCAGAGCTAATTTTCCAAGTCTTTAACACCTCAAACAGACACCAAATTTGGAAAAAGTCATGCTTCCCATGGCCCACAGGTATCTACCAGCAGCCGGCAGGTCCTGGCATTACATTAGGGGAGAAGCCAACACCTCCTGCACTCCATCCCCCTTACAACACTTCCCAGCCAACCCCCTCTCCTCCTGGGATGTTGTGCCGGGATGCAAGATTCCGAGGTAGAGCTCTCTGCCGGAGAAGCCACTCGGGATGACTCAAACCTTAATTAACTCTCAGACCTTCACTAAGAGCCGAGGTTAAAAGTTCCACCGGCCACACCCAGAGAGCATCCTGCAGGCACTGCTGGGATTTTTCCCAACAGAAACGCCAAGCAAGGAGGAAACAAATTCTCCCGGGAAGGCTGGAGCTAAATAACTCCCTCTCAAATCCCATTACAGCCCTAAGCTGCCTAGCGGGATGTACTATTTTAGTCAGGCTGGCAGAGGAGGCTGGTTTGTTTTCGGACACGGGGGGTGGAATTTTACAACGGAGGGGCTGGAATTTCCCTCCAGAGGGCTCTGGGAGCACTCACCTTCTGCGGGGCATTGATGACGCCGGTGTTGTATCCGAACTGGAGGGAGCCCAGCACCGCTCCTCCGACAGCCAGCATCAGGCGAGCCGTCATCTGCCGGAAAACACGGAAAAGGGGTGAAATCTGGGATCCCCGCAGCCCTGTCTCTCCCCGGAGCGATCCCAGGGCGCTGCACGGGATGCTGGGAAGGCAGCGAGTATGAATATTCAGGATAAAAGAGAAAACTCACTTCTTTGGCTCTAAGGGGGAAAAATAATTACAAAAATGTCATTTTGGGGGTTTAAAAAACCCATGGTTTGGGGGATTCCAGGAATTTCAGCCCTGGAATGGGCCGGAGGTGTTATCTGGGCTCCGGGCCAGCGCCGGCCGCTCCCGGGGCACTGCGGAGCTCCCGGCCGAGGATGCTCCGTGCAGCCGCCGCTAACAAAGCTTTTCCATCGGAGTCTAATTAAGAGTCGCTGAGCAAAATCCTGGTTAGTTGGCAAAGCCTTCCCGGGCCTCCTCTTCCTCCCGCCTGAGCCGGAGCAACAATCGGAGCCTTGTTCAGGAGCAGGGTCAGGGCAGGCCAGCGCTTGGGCCACCTTCGTTAGCGGCCCAATTATCCCAGGGTGGAGATTTTCCCGGCACTAGAACCAGGATCCGACATTCCCACTTAATCAGCTTTGGGATGAGCCACGTGAAATTTATAAACCCCTTAATTTGGGGGCGGAGGGGGGGGGCAGTCCTCCCTGAGTACCAGCATGTCACCCCCACGGATGCTCCCACGGGGTCTTGGATTAATATTCCCAAGGGATCGATGCCTCAGATCCCATCTAAATGACGAGGGGCCACTCCAATTCCCCCCCCCAAAAGGATATTTTTTATATTTAAGAACCATTTCCTCTTTATTTTAATAAATAATGGAATTAATGCTGCTCCCTGACCTTGCCACTCCGGCTACCGCCTCCCTCCGTGTGAAAGTTCCCAGGGAAAAAGCAGAGGGAATGAAGCCAGGCCCGTTAATGAAGCTCATTAATTAGGCTTGGCCCCAACACAACTAATCAGGGAGGTTTTGGCACTTGGATTTGGTCACTGCCTCGGAATAAATCCACCCCGAGGAGCAAACGCCACGTTTGGGAGGGCACAAACAGGCTGTGAAGTTGGTGGTATCCCAAAAAAACATAGAAAAAGCCCCAAACCCCCCACAATTCTAACTGTGACCTTATCCATTCCCCAAAAACCTAGGATGGGAATACTGAAAGCACCTGTTGCTTGGGGAAACTTTATTAAAAAATGCGGGATTTTGGGGATTTGAGTGGGTTGGGGGGGAGGGGTGATTTTCCTTTGCTTTTTGGGGATCACTCTGATTTTTTTGGGTCCTGATTTTGCCTTTTCCTGGCTAAAGGGCACCCTGGGAGCTGCCAGGCGCTCCCCTAGGTAGGGCAAGCACAGGTGAGTCATGGCTGCAGGGATGGGGATGCGGCAGCCGGATGAACTTTGCTCCAGGAAGGTGAGAGGTAACAACACCTTGATGCTCCCACACCAGCCACTACCCAAAAAAAAAAAAAAAAAAAAAAAAAATTAAATTCATTTCAAAATTTGGTAAAAGTGAACTTTTCATGGCTACTAAAAAAAAAAAAAAGTTTGTGGATTAAATTCCAGTACAAAAAACTTGTATTTTGATTAAATTCCAGCAGTTTGAAGAGATGAAAGGGTAAAACTGGCAGGAAAATTGCTTTTTGGAGGCTCTTCCCGAGTAGGGTCAGGGTGAGTCAGCTCCTCCCGCTCCCTTCCCTGTTCCAAACACCCTGCCCAGCTCCTATCCGGGAGCCTTTCGGCTTGAACGTCGCCATTAAAGGCAAGTTTTTGGGGGAAAAAAATAATTAAATAAATGAAAAAGTCGATTTTTAAGGGCAGCTTTGCCCAGGCAGCTCCTGCCAAACCCACGTGGGGCTGTGGGGAGATTTTTTTAACTCCTTGCAGGAAAAAGAGCTTTATCAGGAACTTTGGGACAAATGCCCTCTTATTTCCATAAAATAAACTTATTTAAACCTGGCTAGACCCCAGAGTCCTGGCTTTATCCCTAATAATTCCTCTATGTTTCAGGAAAGGCAGAATTTTAATAAATTTATAGTATTTGTTTTCTTCTTAGCTGCTTCCTGCTTCCTCCCCAGCTCCAACACGGAAGCCAGGACGCTCCAAGGAGGATCGGGGGGGCAAGGGGTGGGGTGACAGGGCCCCCCCAAACCCACTGCCTTGGGCTTTACAACTCTATTTTTAACCCTTTTTTTTATCCTCTAGCCTGGAAGGACTTTGGGATACAGCCCATCTCATGGATCAAGGGAATGAATAATCCCTTTAAAAGCAAAATAATATTAATATTGAAATATTAATATAAAGATATTAAAAGAGTGGCCCAGCAGGGAATTCCAACTTTTTTCACTCCAGTATGGAGGATTTTGGGGTGCTGCTGCCTCACAGAAAAAAGGGAATTCATCATTCCTTCAAAATTAATATTAAAAATAGTGTCAACTTTTTTTTACTCCAGTGCAGAAGGGTTTGGGCAATTTTGGGATGCTGATTGTTTCATGGATCAAGTGAATTAATAATTTCTTTAAAAGTAAATTAGCAATAACACACACAAAAAAAAAAAAATCCCAGGAGGATATCCCATTTTCTTTTACTCCAGCATGGAGGATTTTGGGATGATGCTGCTTCATGAAACAGAAATTACTAATTTATTTAAAACAATATTTAAAAAAAATAAGTCTTAGGAGGGAATTCAAATTCTTTTTTCACTCTGTCGTGGAGGATTTTGGGATGCCATCTGTCCCATGGAGCAAGAAAAATTAATAATTCCTTAAAAATCAAAATAATGGTTAAAAAAGGGGGTTCCACAAGGGAATTTTGGGAAAATCCACATGACAAAGACACCATTAAAATGATCCATGAGGATTTAAGGAGCAGCCCAGAGGCTGCCCCCGAGTGCTCCCATCCGGGGGTGGAAGAAGGGATGTGGGGAGTGGGTGCAGCCCCTTGCACACTCATTTGCACACTCCAGGGAGTGAGAGCACACGGATAACATGGCTGCAGCTGCCTCCCAACCCAGGAAAAGCTCACACCCCCACCAAAAACCGGGAAAAATCCACTCCAAACCCCCAGGAGGAGATTTAAAGCCAAAGAATTTAGGGGTCACACCAGCACTGTGGGGACCGGGTGGGATTTGGGCTGTGGAAGAGAACGGGGGGGGGATGGGAAGAAGCATCAGAGTGGCGGAATTAGATTTTTTATTTATTTTTCTTCCCTACTTAAAGGTCATCCAGGGACGGCGACGCGATCCTAGCGAGTTTTGCAACTGCGACAAGCATGGGAGACGTTTCTGCATGGAATGACCTGGAAACAACGCACAGAATGTGCAAAAAAAAAAAAACCCTCCTGGGTTAATAATATTAATTACTAAATTTAAAGGGGCTTGGGGAGGGGAGTTAGTCCCCCACCTCCCAACCGCCAGCTGCTTCCGTGAAAAATCCCCTTTTTTTCCATGAAAAACACACTCTGGATGGAAGCGTCGCCCATCAGCGCTCGGCAAATCAGCCCTGCGATTAATTACCTTTACAAAAATTAATCATTTCTAACCCAAATCCATCCAAGGCGGGGGGTTACAGAGCTGGAAAAGCAGCGGGAACGCGACTGCGGCTCCTTTCGGGAAGCCAGGAGTTAAAGTGCGTCGGATTTGGGTATGAGACCAAATTTGTGTTTAATTCCTGCCCCCATCACAGCGCTGCCGGCCGGCACGTTCCCGGCTCCCACCCCCAATCCCACCACTCATCCTGGAAATCAGGCGCTGCGGGCGAGCCGGCTTGGAATAAAATCATTAAAAAATAGGAGATACGTATATAGAGATAGCTATAGATCCATTAAATTTAAGAATATTGTGTATTTCATGTTAGAAAAGGATGAGGGGGGGAGGGAGAATACCAAGGGGGATCGTTCCCGTCACATCTTTAATTAGGATAAAATCACGATTTGGGGGGTTATTACACTTCATGCCGCCACCCAGCCAATTTCCAAACACATCCCCCCCGATCCCTCCACCCCCCAAAAAACCACTTGGATTTATCCCAACCGTTCCCAGATGGGAATATTTGGGGGGACGGGAATGTTTTGGTAGTTGGGATGAAGCAAATGAGGGGTGATAACAGTGACCTGCTGGAATTAACCACCAGGATCCTTTGGGGCTTTTGCCCCCCAAATTAATTATAAATCGATTAATTTGGGATGGGGAGGGTGTTGGGAGATCCCGACCGCTGCCGAGCGGCCGGGCGAGCTCAGAGCATTTAATAACTCACACTTTGGGATAAATTAATGGGAATTGGGTCAGGAGCTCGAGGCGGGATGTGCCCGGCCGAACCCCAACACTGCGGGGATCCGGAGGGTCGCGGCGGGGTCATCCCAACCTCGCACCCCCCAAAAGCCACCTGGGCCCTTGCCGGGCTCTGGGGCCACCTCCCCCCCTCCCCCGAAATAGGGTCAAAAGGGACGGGTTTAGGTCGGTTCCTCGCGGTTCCGCATTTCGGGTGGAAGGAGGAGCCCGAAAGTGGTTGCCGAGCGCGCTGCGAGGCGCTGAGCCGGCATGAGCCACTCTTTGGGGGAGGACTCCATTCGGGTTTAGGGTAAAAAAATAACGCAAAAAGAAGGTGTTCGCGGCTGGCGGCGGCAGCCGCGCGTGTGCGGGGGCGGCTCGGGGGTTGTGTAAGGCAGGGCG
>VZRF01012749.1:54176-81026 GCA_013396875.1 Vireo altiloquus | reverse complement strand
GTGTGTGTGTGTGTGTAAACACACGCCCATGAGTGTGTGGGGCCGCGCACGTGGCGGGTGTGGGAGGGTGTGTGTCACTGTGAGTGTGTGTGTGTGTGTGTGTGTAAGCGCACACGTGTGTGTGATTGAGTGCAGGGTGAGTATGTGTGCTGCATGTGTGAGTGTGTGTGTGCATGTATCTGTGTGTGTCAATGTTCATGTGTGGGACTGTGTGTGTGTGCACAAGTGCAAGCATGTGAGCGGCATGTGTGTGCACGTGTTCGTGTGTGCACATGAATGTGCAAGGGGCTGTGTGGCTGGCTGTACGTGTGTACACACACACGTGAGTGTGCAAGGGTGTGCTCTCCTCTACGTCTGTGAGTGTGCAAGGGACTCTCTGTGTGTTGCAAGGGTTTGCACACCTGCAGATGTGTGAGTGTGCAGTGTGTGTGTGTGCACAGGAGTGTGCGAGGGGGGCATGGTTGTACACGTGTACACAAGTGAGCGCACACCTACATGTGCCCGGCTCTGCCACCCCACCCCAAAACTCCCTTTCCCCTCCCCCCAAATTCGTATTGAAAAATCATAAAAAATCACGAAAATCCTAAAAAGTGAATGGAAAAGGCAATTCCCCTTGCTGTTCTTGTTGTTTTGTTTTGTGGGGTTTTTTTGCTTTTTTGTTTTTTTTTAAAAAAAAAAAAAGAGAGAGGGAGAGAAAAATATTGGAAAAGTGTTGGGGAAAGTGACTAAAAAAAGGAGAAAAATGTCCCCAAAATGAAAAAATGCGAAAATATTGAAAAAACACCCCCAAAGCACAGGGGAAATGGCAAAAAAAGAAAAAAAAATTGACCAAAAGTTGCACAAAAATTGAAGACAAAGGAGAAAAAAAAATCAGGAAAAGAAAAATAAAACAGAGAAATGTGCAAAAACTTTAAAAGCCCGGGGAGAAAAAAAAATTCAAATATTGCACCAAAATAAATATTTTCTTTAAAAAAACCCCAAAAACACGAAAAAGGAAAAGGAGCAAAAATTGTGCACCAAAATGCACAAAAATTTAAAGAGTAAAAGAAGAAGGGGAAATGCAAAGAAAAGACACCCAAAGAGAAATTCCCAAAAGCACTAAAAAGGCAAAAGTGGAAATTGCACCAAAACCCAGAAAAACTAACATAAATATTAATTTTCTTTCCTAAAGCTGCCCGATTTTGCCCCAGATTTGGCCATTCGAGGCAATTCCTCACCTGTAACGTCCACTAAATATCCATTGCCTCAATCCCAGCCCCTTTTCCCCCTCTTTGCCCATCCCGAGGGACCCGGGTCGGGGTTTTGCCGACTCGGCATTCCCGGCGGGACCCCTCCCCGGCGCCGCGGGAATGCTGATGGAGGGAAACGGCCGGAGCGGGATAATCCCGGCGGGGCCGAGGGGCTGGAGGGGATTTAGGGGGATTTGCTCCGGGGAAAAGGGTTAAAATAACACCGGGGGGAGGGAGGGGGGAGGCCGGAGGCCACCGGGATGGGCTCAGCCATTCCAAGGGGTCCGGGTTTTCCTGGGATCGGGGCCACAAAGGCGGGCTCAGGGAGGAGACCTCTGTCCAGGACAGGTCGCAGGGTGGGATCAGCCTCTCCGTGGGACTGGAGTTCTGGGGGAGACCCGAGGCCACAGCGATGGGCTCAGGGAGTCCGGCGGTACTGGAGGACAGGGACAGAAGGATGGGATCAGCCTTTCCGTGGGATCGGGGCTGTGTTGAGGACAAGGGATAATGGGGATGGGATCAGCCTCTCCATGGATCCGGGATGCGTGGAGAACAGGGACAAAGGGGTGGGCTCAGTTTCCCCATCCTCGCCCCCTTCCCCACCACAGATTTCGGTTTTGACACCTCCAGCACAGCTCCCCATCCCCACTCCAGGGGTGCCTCTCGCAAACTCATTCCCAGCAGACAAGGAAATCCTGGCTCCGGATCCCTTCGATCCCTTCCTTGCACCACATCACCCATGACGAGTTTGTTATCTCACGGCCTCTCCCATCCCGACCCAGTCCCACCCTCAGGAGCATCAGGGACACGCAAATCCTGGTGACACACGGGATTTGGGGAGGGGATTTGGACGAGGGTCCCGTTTTTTCAGGCGAAGTCCAGGCTGGAATCACCTTTCCAGGGATCTTTTTGGAGTAATAAAACTGGCATCATAGGCTGGATCATGGGAGAGAATTTGAGTTTGCTGGGACTTGATGCTGTACTACAAAAGTCCTGGATTATCCCTTAAAATATAGGGAAACCTAAGAATTTGAGCCCCAGTGCTGAGCATCCTTGAGATGGAGTTAATCCACTCCAGGGGAGAATTTATTTCAATATTCCCAATGTTCTCCAACAAGTCTGAGCCTCGAGGAGCTTTGAGATATTTCCCTGAGCCAAAAAGTTGAAGTTTATCCTTTTAAAGTCCAGCCAAAAATCCCCAAAAATGGGATTTACGGAGCTCCACCATCCCAATTCTTCAAAATCCAAAAAAATCACAGAAAAAATATGCAGGAGTGCAGAATTCCGGTACAACAACCCCAGCCCACAACAGCTGGACCAGATGCCAACATCTGCCCGGCACCACACCCCGTGATCCCGCCAGCATTCCATGAATTGGGTCAATCCAGAGTGTTTTTCCCGGCGTGAGGCTCTTTGAAGGTGTGGGTTGAACTGGGGTCAGGTCACCTGGAAAACCTCAGCCCAGGTGATGAAACTGGGGATAAAGTCCACCTGGAAACAGAATTTGTCATAAAATTGGGTTGGGCGACGGCGACACAACTTCCGCAGGGGATTTCTTTGCTTAAAATGCCCTGGCTTGGCTTTTCTATTGGCATTCTGAGCTGCTCTCATAAAGATTTTTGGCTCCTTACTTAGGGGATGCTCCTGGAGCCTCCTGGTCCAGCTCTAGGGATGCGACAGAGCTCCCAATTATCCTTAATATCTGGATTTAACAGCTGGATCTCCTTGGATTTCACTTTTTATCCTTAAACCTGGATTAGTTAAACCCCAGGATTAGTAAAGCTGGGATTAAAGTGCATTAAACCCTCCAGTCCTTGGGTTAGGATGGAGTGGAGGAAAGTTCCGTGCCTGAAAAAGCAGGAACACTGATCCAAATAAAATCAATTATTATAATTTAATGTATCCCAATTAATAAATAAAAAGTTCTCCAGCCCAGGCAGCAACTTCCTTGTCCTAAACTGACCTGGTTTTGTTGGCTTTTCACTCAATAAACAGAGCAAAAATGGGAAAACAAAGGGAATTTCTGGTTTATACATGAAAAGGGGAAAATTACTCCCCGGTTCTGACTCTTCTGAAGGTGGGTTTTCCATTCCACCCCTTATTTTGCAGTTTTAGGGCACCACAAATGGATGAAAACATGGGGAGAAAAGAGGTCGGGGCTAAAAATAACCGGATGAGTCACGGCCGGCACCAGGAGCTTTGTGCCAACGGAGCCAGAGCCGAAACCCATGGGAAGAGGAGAGGAGAAAATCCATTTTCCCTTCAGCTCCACGTGTTCATGCATGAGGATTCCGAGTCCTTCTCCGAGAAGAAAAAAAAAGGAGGATATGTGGATATTTATATATGTATATGTATGTCTATAAATATATATGTAACCCTGCTTTTCTCATTCCATAAGTCCCCCCTGGATTTCCCAAAGAACCCCTAAAACAGCCAAAAACAGCAGAAAAAGGGGATTTTCCCCCCTCTTCCATAATATTATGATGAGTTAATTCCCATTTGCCTACGATTTTTCCCCTTGGGGAGCTATTTCTGGAGTCAAAAGCTGTTAATGACAATAATTAATCATTAATGATAATAAGCGGATAATGGCCACTCCTGTGGCTTCATTTACAGGGATGTTCCCTTTTTTGTTTAATTTTTGGATTAATTCTTTGATGTTATTTCATCCTGTTGCTGTGATGTGGAGGATGCCATAGGGGAATTTTTTTGGGAGAGTTGCTGAGTTTTTGGGGTTCAGTCACTGGGATTTTCTCCTCCTGGGGAGGAAAAAAGGTGGAACAAGGAGAAAAAAAAGGTGGGATAGGGAGAGAAAAAAAAGATGGTTTACAAAGAAAAAGGGTGGAATATGGAGAAAATTGGTGGAATAGGGAGAAAAACAGGAAGAACAGGGAGAAAAAATGTGGAATAGGGATAAGAGGTGAAATACAAATGAAAAAGCAAAACGGAATGGAGGGAAAATAAAACTGGAATGAAGAAAATTAGTGGAATAGGGAGAAAATGGGTGGAATGGAGAGAAAAAAGGGTGGAACAGGGGGAAAAAAAGGGTGGTATTGAGAAAAAAGTTTGGATCAGACAATAAAGGTGGAATAAGGAGGAAAAAAAAGGTGCAATAGGGAGAAAATGGGTGGAACAGGGTGAAAATAGGTTGGAGGAGAGAGAAAAAAGATGGAACATGGGTGGAAAGAGTGGGTTAGCGAGAAAAAGGGTGGGGAAAGGTGATTTTTCCCTGTTTCTGCCACTCCAGTCACATTCCCAAGGTCCCAGCCCTGGCCCACGGTTGGAGCACTTGGGGCTTTGGGAGCAGGAATCCTGCAAAGGGAGAGGAGGGGGGAATGTGCCAGAACCCCCAGTACATCAAAGGAGCATCTTCCCTGCTCCAGCATCACCATACCGGGGGGAATCCACCCACACCTGCCCAGATTTAGGAATTTTCCCGGTTTAGGGGGGATTTTACAGCAGCCCATCATGGCATCCCAAGGAGAAATGCAGTGTTTGCTCCCAGAGTGATGAATTTCTTTACAGGCAGATTTTGATCTTCTCATCTCATATTCCCTGCCAGGCTTGGAAAACCCCTAAATCCTGATTTTTCACTCAAAATAGCCCAGTTTGGCAAATGTAAGGCATCCTGACAACCCTGGAGCTGCCAGTACAGAGGGATCCTCCCTCCACTCTTTGGCATCCCTGGATGCCTGATCATCCATGAGGAGCCTGGAAAAGGGCTGGAGGAGGACTTTGGGGATGAATTTTAGGGGATCTGGGGTCAGAGGGTGCATAATTATTGGGAATTATGTCGGGATGTGAGGCAGGTGCTGCCGGAGGGTACAGGGTGAGGTGCTCCATGCATCCCACTGCGGATGGAGAAGGAGATCCCATCTTTTGAGATGCTCCATTTCCAATTAATTGATTTAATAATTATTTTCCTCTTCCTGCACAAGGTACATTTCACCACCGACAGCACGTGGGTGCAGGTGGCTTTGGCATCCCAAGCTGGAAAACACAAGGAAGGGGAAGAAAAGCCCCAGAATCCTGATTTCTTCCATTAAAAATCCCTGAGGCTCCAGACAAGATGGGCTTTGCCTCCCCATCCCTTACTGGACTGGGAAGTGCCTAGTTTGAGCACTGGGAATGGGTCGGAGCAGGCTCCATGGGCAATTCCCGCCCCGCAGGAAGGAGGATTAATCCCCATTACCTAATTAACTGCCTGAATAATAATGAGTCAGGTATTTGTGTGTCATCAGCCCTTGGCTGCAGGGACATGTCGGAGACAGCGAACGCGGCTCAGCAAATCCAGGAGCTAAAAATTCCTCGGATCCTCATTTTCCTGGAGCAGCTCCCCAGGGTGGGGCTCCGTCCTCCCAGGGCTCTGCAACTCAACTCCTTGGGACCATTGTCCTTCCAGGATGGTGCAGTTTTATTTGGGGAATAATTCCAGGAAAATGAAATTCAAATCTTTTGGGATCATTGTTCTCCAAGGATGACACAATGTGATTTTTGGGGGATATCACCCTCCCAGTGTGATGTCATTTGAATTTGGGGAGGGGCAATATGAATTTTTGGGGAGCATCACTCTCCCAGCATCAGGAAATTTGAATTCTGAGGGGGTCATAACCCTCCCAGGACAACACAGTTTGAAATTTTGGAGAGATATCACCCAGGCACATAAAAAGCGATTTAGGGGGGCTTATTTTCCTCCCAGGATAATGCAATTCCATTTTGTGGGGCATCACCCATCCAGGATAATGGAATTCGAATTTTGGGGGATTATCATCATTCCAGGACCATGCAAATTGATTTGTGGGGGGACCATCAACCTCCCAGGGGGGTGAACTTTGATTTTTGGGGGGATATAGCCCAGCCAGGACAATGCCATGGGATTCTGGGGGGGGGGGTTTATTCCCCTCCCACAAAGGTGGAAATTGATTTTGGTGGGGTCTAGTGGATCCCCAGGACAATGTAATTCAATTTTGGGGGGATCATTATTCTCCCATGATGATGCAAATAGACTTTTTGGGGATCATCACCCTCCCAGGACAACACAATTCAATTCGGGGGGGGTGGGTTCATCAGCATTCCAGGATGATGCAATTGGATTTTTTGGGAATAGCACCCCACAAGACAATTCAACTTGATTTTTGTGAGGTTCTCCCAACACTGCTCCACCTTCCATGGCCTCTCCCGCCCTCTCCATAACCCCGTTCCTCAAACTCATGATTCAGCAGCTCCCAAAAAACCCAGGAGGCAGATTACAAACTCCTTTCCAAGTGGGAGAAGAAGAAAAGCCACGCCGACGGCTTGCTTCCAAAAAATCCCCAAACCTCCCCAAAAATGCCTCTGTCAGCCCAGGGATTTATTGAAATTTTTTTTTTCTGCCTTATAAATAATCTGGAATAAAAGGTTGGATCAACATTATTATTATTATTATTATTTTATTGGTGGTGGTGGATTTGTTGTTGCTGTTGTTGTCAGCATCGATGGGAGTGACAACACAGGGTTTGCAATCCTTTCCTTGTGGATTTGGGGATATTCTCCCTATTTTTGGGGGTGATACAAAGCCTTTGGATGAAAGTGATGGAAAATATTCCCCAAAACGCTGGCCTGGGTTTTCTGGCGGTGCTGGGTCACCATCCCCCTGCTTCTCCCAATTAAAAGAATTAAGGAAAGGAAATTGGAAATGCAGCCCCCGCTGCCCCTCGTCGGGAGCAATTAAATCCCGCGGGTTAATGAGCAGGATTTAATTAGGAAAAGGGAAAGGCTCCACTCATTAGATGGAAGTGGAGACAACAGAGTGGAAGGCTCAGACCCCCCAGAAATGGGGGAGGAAGGGGAGTGTCTGGCTGTGGAAAAGGGGATCAATGGTGTTTGCCATGAAATTCCCATATTTGGGGGTTTTCCCGGCTGGATTTGGCCAAGGAGATGTCAAGTGCCTTTTTGTGCCATATCCAGGCATTCTGCAGGTTTATTACCCCAATTTGAGGCTCCAGTCGGTCTGGAATTCACTGACGGCCAAACTGGCTCTGGTACCTCCCCAGGGGGATTTTTCCTTCCCCATTCCCAGGGATGTAAATGGGATGGGGGTGGGAAAAAGCCCTGAGGAGGTGCGGAAGGGTGGCCAGCAGTGCCCAGTTCTACCCCGAACATCCCCCTGCACCCTGATCCCATATCCTCCAATCCACCCCGCGCCTGTGGCAGCTGTGCTCCCAGGATTCCTGTCCCACGCAATCCTGTGCAATCCCATGGAATTCCATGCAATCCCAGTAGAATCTAATGCAATCCCATGCAGTCCTATGGATTCACCTGATGAAATGCTATGCAATCCCATCAATAATCCCACTCAGTCATCCCAAGGAATCCCATTCAATCATCCAATGGAATCCCATGCAATTCCATGGAATCTCATGCAATCCCATGCAATCACCCCATGGAATTACATTAAATACCATTCAACCAACAAATGCAATTCCCAACCTGCAACCATCCCATGCAATTATCCCATACAGTTCCCATGTAATCCACGCAATGCCATGCAAGATGATGAAATTGCATGCAATCATCCCATGAAATCCCATGTTATTCCTGTGCAATTCCCATGCGATCCCAAAATCCAGCCCCCATGGGCAGCAGCTCTGCTGCATCCTGCAGGAAGGGTGGGATGGAGCCAGGGCAAAGCCCCCGGCGCAGGTTTTTAGCACCGAATTCTTTGCATAAGAGGGAGATAGGAAAATGCTGGAAAAGTGCTTCCCAGCACGTCCCGGCATGCTGGGGAACCGGCCTGGCTGCAACCGGCCCAGCACGACTGGGGGATGCCCAGGACATCCCATAAATCTGAAATCATCCCCCACTGGGGTTCCTCGGGTGCTTCGATTTTGGGAGTGAGGGGGTTCAGCGATGCTCACCGGGCTGATGAGCGATGCTGGACGGATGGATCCAGCTTTTTGGGAATGTCAAAGCGAGGTCACCCTGGATCTTGCCGAGGCTTGCCCATTCCCACGCAGCCACTTTGATCCCTCCCGCACTTTTCAGTCTCTGAAATTCCTGTGGCTTTTGAATTTCACTCTGTGTTCCCCGACCTGGGATTTCAGATGGATTTTTCCCTCTTTTCCACATTTCCTGGCTCATTGAGGGGGATCAGCGTTTCAGGGCTTCACCCCCATATCCCACGGACCTCCCAAAAATGTGGGTCAGTCAAAAAGCTCTCCCTTCCCAAACCCAAGGTCAAATCCTGGCAACACCCTCCCAAAACTGCTCCAGCCTGGAGCTGCTGAGACCTGCCCTGCTTGGCCACCAGAGCCCCAAAATTTGGGGGGGTAGGGTCAGGTCAGGGCTTGTTGCCGCCTGTTGCAGGAGTTGAGGCTGGCTTAGGAAGCTCTGCCCTGGATCCGAGCAAAGACTGAGTCCAGGGAAGATCATAACACAGAGTTCCCAGCGGGAATGGGGGGACCATGGGGGATAAAGGAGATTGTGGGGCGAAGGACATCCCTGGGGTGAAAAATATCCGTGGAGTGAAGGACACCTGGAATGAAGGACGTCTCTGGGGTGAAGAACATCCATGGGGGGATGAAGGACATCCGTGGGGGGATGAAGGACATCCACGGGGTGAAGAACATCTGCAGGGTAAAGGACCTCCATGGGGCGAAGGACGCGTGTGGGGGAATGAAGGACATTCCACGGGGTGACAATGGGCAGATGTCCTGGGGCACCATCTGAGCAGGGTCCCAGCGAGGCGTCCTGCACTGGGGACACCTGGGGACAGGTGACTGTGGGGTGGAGTTGGATTTTGGGATGAGGCCCCAGGCAGGGTCCAGTAGCGCTTCCAGGCTGTGGGAGCAGCAGCAGCAGCAGCAGCAGCAGCAGCAGCAGGAGCAGTTCCTTCCTCATTCCGAGCCCTCGCACAAGGGCGGGGTGGGCGTGTGCCGGCCTGATGCGGGTGATGGGCACAATCTTGCCCGGGAGCTGCCTCCTCCCTGCCTCCTCATCCCCTCTTTGCCCTTTTTTTGGGATGCTCCAGAGCTGGATGATGGAAAAAATCCCCCAGGGCCGGGGAGCAGCATCACGTCCAAGCCCTTTTCCCAGGGTCACTCTCCCTGGGAGCAGCAACCACTGGGCTGAGGCGTCTCCCACCTCCTGCATCCCCCATGTCCCCACATCCCACCTGCTCACCCAGGAGCCACACTTACGGAATCTGCTCCCAAAAAACCTCTCAAATGTTCCCAGCCCCCAGGCCGTGGGTGCCGGGTGTGGGTGCTGGGAACTCATCCAGACCGAGGCCTTTTTTTATTGGACGTATTTTGAAGTTTCCTTTCTACGAGACTGGGACAACCTAAGGAGAATGGCAGTGCTGGGGGCTCCAGTGGGAATCGGGGATGGGGCTGGCATTGCACGGCCTGGCTGCCCCCACATCCCCTCGGACGGGGCCCTTCCACACTCCCTTTGCACACCTGTTCCCTTGCACACTTGTTCCCATGCGTTTGTTCCAAACTGTCCTTGCTGTCCTTGCACACTTGGTCTCTTTTCCCACTCCCTCTCCCTCTGTGCTCTCTCCCCTGGCACACTCATTCCCCTTCCACTCTCACTCCCTTTGCTCATGCACTCCCCTTGCACACTCAGGCTCTCTGCAGCTTGCTGCCCTTCTAGGACTGTTCTCCTTCCACACTCACTCCCTTCCACACTTGCTCCTGGAGCACACTCTCTTCTCTTGCTCATTTGTTTCCCTTCATACATGTTCTCCCCTTTCACACTTCCATTCCCTTCCACACTGCCATGCCTTTCCACACTCCCTGCCTTGCACACTCCTATTCCCTTCCACACTCCCATTCCCTTACACACTCCCATTCCCTTGCACACTCCCCATTCCCTTTGCACACTCCCTGCCTTGCACACTCCCATTCCCTCACACACTCCCCATCCCTTTGCACACTCCCTGCCTTGCACACTCCCATTCCCTCACACACTCCCCATCCCTTTGCACACTCCCATTCCCTCATACACTCCCCATCCCTTTACACACTCCCTGCCTTGCACACTCCCATTCCCTCACACACTCCCATTCCCTCACACACTCCCCATCCCCTTTGCACACTCCCTGCCTTGCACACTCCCATTCCCTCACACACTCCCCATCCCTTTGCACAGTCCTTGCCTTGCACACTCCCATTCCCTCACACACTTCCATTCCCTCACACACTACCCATCCCCTTTGCACACTCCCTGCCTTGCACGCCTGCCGTTCCCAAAGCGCCACGAGGCCAAACAAACCCAGGGAAAGGTTTATTCCCTTTGCCCCCAGAATTCCCAACCCTTTCCCAAGGGCAGGACTGGGGGGCTGCAGGCCTGGCCCCCCCTGGCCTGGAGCTGAGTTTTGCTCCCCCCAAGGCTGCAGAGTCCCAGATTTGGGCTCCCTCTGACAAGGACCGAAGCCCCTTTCCCACGCGCTGGCCCCCCAGGGTTATTTTCGCTGCCCCCCGCGGTGGGAACTTTTCTCTCTCTTCCCTTCCCCTGCCCAAGGTTTCCTCCCGGCTTCCTGGCCCGCCTGTTTATTCCCAAATCCCAGATTTCTTTGTTTGCCCGGCAGTAATTTTCCATCGAGGCTCCAAATCTCCGAATTCCCGCGTCGCCCACCTGAAAAACTCACGTCCCGCTGAATAAAGCCATCACATTTGTGGGGTTTATCGACACAAACCCTCTTTTTTTCCCCCTCCAATTCCTGAAAATTCATTTCCCCAGAGGGTGGGAAAATAAATTTGGGAGAAAGAACAAAAAAAATAAACTTACAGTAAATATATTTCTGCATGCAGGATCTTGCTCAAAAATCAAATTTTCAAAAAAAAAATTGCGGGAAATTATAATTTTGCATCCATCAAAAATCAGGATCTGGGATACCAGGCAACAGTGGAAGGGTTTTATTCCTGGTTTGTGGATATAAGGACTTGGAGGGGTGTTCTCCCTATGGAGAAGTATCCTGAGGATGCTGGTTTGGGATGAGCCAAGAGCTGGTATCCAGGTGGAACGAGGGGCTGAGGTGCTCAGACACATGAATATTATAAATACAAATAAAATACTTACTATATATTAATATATAGGAGGATTTGCATTAAGAAACTGCAAAATTCAGTGTAAATGTATCTATTTAGAGGTTAATTTGGAATTTCTCTCAAGAAAGCCACAATAAAATACATGTATGGAGATTCTGGAGTCCTTTTTGCACTAAAAAGCTGAAAAAATATAAATATATATTTTCAAATATATCTAAGGTGGATTGAGGTCGTTTTTCCAGTAAGAAGTTGCAAAAATAGATGAAAAATAAATTTTGAGGATATTTTTGTTTAGAAAGTCATGGAAGTCTATCTAAAAAATACATATGGGGAATTTGAGGGTCCTTTTGACACTAGAAAACTGTAAAACTATAAACAAATATAGAGAAAGGGTTTGTGGTGGGTTTTGCAGCAGAAGGCCACAAAATTATACATAAATACAAATATATGGAGGGTTTGGAGTCTTTTTAGTATTAGGAAGACACAAAAACGGATAAAAAACAATTCTATATGGGGGTTGGGGCCTTTTTTCCTAGAAAGTTGCAAATTTATATCTATGTTTAATATATGAGATAAAAATAACGTTAATATGTCATATAAACATAATATTACTCTAATAATAATATAAATATAATATTATTTTACTGGGATAAGTTACACAATAAATATATGGCAATATAATAAAATGTGATAAAATAATAATATAGGATAATAAAGATAATGCAGATATAAGATATAAGATACAATAAACATATAATAAGATGTAATGTAGAATAATAGAATAGAATAAAACCAAATGAAATAATTATCCATATTTCAATATTAATATAATATTACATAAAGATGACTAAAATAAACAGAATTAATAAAATATACTCCATAAATACTCCCAAAACTCCATATTTTAATCTTTCAAATCTCATGGAAAAACCTCTTCATCCTTTAGCCTCTTTTCCCAAGGAAAAGTGGAGCACAAACTCCCACCTGGAGAGAAAGGTGAGCCCACAACACCAACAGCACCAGACCTGCGCCCTCAGATCCCTCGGAGGTGAGGATTTTTGGGGTGCATTTTCCATAATTTCTTTCAATATTTCCCCTTTAAATGCCCATGATAGGGAGAAACTCTGATTGCTCAGTGCACGGTTTCCATAATTTTTCCAAAACTTCACCCTTTAACTTCCACCAGTTAGGGGAAATGCGAATTTTTGGGGTGGATTTTCCATACCTTAGGGAAGTTTGATCCATGGATTCACCAGCCTGGAGAGAGGCTGAGACCACACAACCTTGTGACACTCATGGAACAGTGAGCCCTTAAATCCCACTGGAATTGTGATATTTTTGGGGAGAATTTTCCACGATTTCCCCTTGAAATAACACTGAGGAGGAAACTGAGTTTTTTGGTCAAGATTGCCCAAATTTTTTTCCAAAATTTCCCCCTTAGATCCCACTGAGGAGGGAAATTGTGGCATTTTAGATTGGATCTTCCATAATTTTCCCCAAATCTCCCCCTTACATACCACCGAGAAGGGAAATTGTGACTTTTTGGGGCAGATTTTCAAAGTTTTATCCAAATTTCCCTCTTAAGCTCCACCAAGGGGAGGAATTGTTATTTCTGGGGGAGGATTTTCCGTCGTTTGAGAGAGGTCAGTCCACAGATGAAGGTTTTTGGGATGTGCCTCCAGCATCCCACCAGCCGTGGGTACCACAGGTGATGTGGGCAGGGATGCAGGAATGGCAGCATCCTCTCAAACCCCCAAATCATCCTTTTCTTAAGGAAAAGCCTTTTCTAACAAGTTTAATCCACGATGGAATTTTTTTCCAGGTATTTTTGGGCTCCCATTCCCCGCCCAGGGAGATGCTGGGGGCTCGGTGCCTGCGTGGGTTGTTTTCCTCTTCCCGGAACAGCTGGAGAACAAACTAAAAAATAATAAAATAAAAAGTAATCAAATGGAGCCCGGCTGGGGCCATTCCCGGGGCAGGAAAATTCCAGAAAGGTGGGAAAAAAACCGTGTTTATTTAATTTAGGAAACGCGAAGAAACCCCTCCCCGTGCTATTGACGGCGGGATGTGGCTTTGTGGGGGGAACAAAGGGCCGGGAACCCCCCGGGGAGGAGGAAGAGGAGGAGGAGGAAAAGGAGGAAAAGAGGAGGAGAAAGAAGAGGAGGAAGAAGAGCAGGAGGAGGTGTGAGCGCTCCTCATCCTCTCCAGCACCGAGTCCTTCCCTCCCCGGAATTCCCTTCCCGGCACAGCGATGTCCTGGGAGCGCGGGGCGGGAGGGGCAGGGAAATAATAAATCCAATTAATGGAATTCTTGTGTTGGGCTCAGTCTTACACCTGGGTTTTAATGTGCTCGGATTTGGAATTGTTTTATTTCAGTTTTTAATGTTACTTATTTTCTATATTTTTATTTAAACATTCTTTGGGTTTATTGTTATTTTTATATTTTTTAGCTTTATATTATTTCACTTTTAGTTTTTTACTTTTAATAATTTTTAATATTATTTTAATTTTTATTAGTTTGTTAATATTCGTTTATTTCTCATTCATTTTTATATCTTTTTTCTAGATTTTTTTATTAATTTATATTTTTCTATTCTCTTTTTATTAATTTTTATATTCTTTTATTTTGTATAATTCATTTCTATATTCTTTTGAGTTCAATTCATTTTTTATATTATTTTACATTTCTATTTTTTATTTTTACATTATTTTATTTACATTATTTCCTATATTCTTCTCCTTTTAATGTTCTTTTCCATTTCCATTCTTTTCCCTTTTTATCCATTTTACTACTTTGTGCACTTTCATTTGTAATGAATTTATCATCACTTTAGTCTGCATTATTTTTGGTTTGTATTATTTTATTATTCCTTTTTAATTATTTTATATTATTTTTCTTCTTCCTTTAGTTTCTTTTTGCATCCATGTGATTTTATCCTTCTTCTCCTGGCTTTATTTTCCCACGATTAAACTTCTCTATTCTTTATCTCGCTATTCCCATTTTTACCCTCCTCCCTTCATTCCTTTTTTCCTGGTTTTTTTCCGTTATTTTAATTTCCCTTCATTACCTTTAATTCTATTTGACTTCCACGTCATTTTCCTTCTCTATTCCTTCATTTTCAGATTATTTATGATATTTTCCCCTTTATTCTGCCACTAGAACACCAAATTTTGCCTTTTTCCAATCATTTTTCAGGACATCCAGCTCTAAAGGGGCATTTTCCATCTGCTACCTCCAATCCTGGAGATTTTACCTTCTGAGTGTAATAAAATACGGCGTGAAATCCAGTTAAAAACCTGCTTAAACCAGTAAATTAAACAGTTCTCAAGTAATTAAAATTATCATTGATTAATTGTTGTTGTTGTTATTATTATTATTATTTTTACTACAGAGAGTGGATCCCTGGGTGATGTGGGATGGAAAACAAAGGGGTTTGGGGGACACAAGAAGGAGAGGGTTATTTTAGGCTGGGTTTATCTTTAGGCTGGGTTTATCTTAGGGCCAGATGAAAAATTCTGGGGGCTGCAGAGATGGAGCTCTGTGGGAACCCCCCCAGATTTATTGGGGGTCACAGTGCTGTATAAATCGGTTTATTGGGGAATGTTGGGCTGGGAAAGGACATTTTGGGACACTCAATTGTGCCGAATCCCCAAATCTCACTGGGGGTCCTGAGATGGAAAGTGAGGTCTCCTGGGGGAGAAATTGGCTGTTTGGGGCACCCCACGCTGCTAAAAATGAGTCTTTTGGGGGATCCCACACCTCCAAAATAAATGTATTGGGGATGCAGAGCTGCACTCTGGGTATTTTGGGGAACCTCATGATGCCAAAAGCAATAGGTTTTGTGGGGGACCCCAAGAGTACAAAGTTGGGTCCCTGGGGAGATGCAGAAATGTGTCAAATCCTGCAAAAATTGACCTTTTTGGGGGGATCCCAACACTGCAAAAAAGAGCCTTTTGGGGGACCCCACAGTCCAAAATTGATCTTTTTGGCAGCGATCCCCCATCCTAAAAATGGGTCTTTTGGGGTTCCCGGGAGTGCAAAATTGGTGTTTTGGGGAACCCCAATCCTACATGGGACCCCCAACGGGAGATTCTGGGCTGCAAAAATTTGGGGGGATCCCAATGCTTCAAAAACTGTTTTCCTGTGGGACCTCACCCCAAAAATGGGTTCATTGGGGGCCCCCACCCTACAATCCTCCCTCTCCCACTGCAATTTCACGTGTTTGACTGTGGGGAGGGAACCCTTAAATTCCAGCATTGGGGATCAAGCAGATTTTGGGGCACATCCAGTCCTGACAAAACCTGTTCTGCTCCAAACAGGGATTTTTGCTGCTTTTTCTGCAGGTTTTTGCTGCGATTCAAGCATGGGGCTCAAGGAATTAGAGGATTATCCAGGGAAATCTCACCCCTGAGCCCCAGGGGGTTGCTGCCAGCACCATCATTTCCCAAAACTCAGCTTTGGGAAGGGAAATGTCCATTTACGGTCCAAGGGCAATTCCCACGCGCTACTGGGTGGGAATTCCATCCAGGATCTGGAACCCTTGGACCCCGACGTGCAAATTTGGGAGGTATTTTCTTAAATCTGGGGGGCATTTGTGGAAATTTGGGACAACTCTTGGAAACCAGGACCCCACTGGCACAAACATCGAGCCCCATCTTGGGAATTTGGAGTGTCGTTCCCTGAATTTGGGGGGGTTGCTGCCAACCTGGGACCCCCTTTTGGGAACCTGGGATGCCTTTTAGGGAATCTGGGATCACTTTCTGGAACATTTGGAACTTTTCTTAAGTTTGGGGGCCTTTTTAGTGAATCAGGACTCCTTTGTCTTTAAACCTAGGACCCTTTTTTAGGAACCTGGGACCCCTTTTAGGGAATCTGGTATCTGTTTTAGGAAACCTGAGGTGTCTTTTTCCAGCCCTGGAACCTCATTGCCCAAAACAAAATCACTTTTTGCAACCAAAGAACCCCATTTTGGGAACTTGGAACACCTTTTCTTGAAACCAAGGAGGTTTATTTGACAATCAAGGCTCATTTTCTGAAACTTGGGGGCTTTTCTTAAACCTGGGACCCTTTTTTTGCAAACCTGGGACCTCGTTTTTCAAATCTGGAGGCCCTTTGTACAACCCTGGTGTCCCATTTCTGCAAACCTGGGAACACATTTTGCAAGCCTTGTACCCATTTTTGGGAACCTGAGGACAGTTCTTGAATTTGGGAGTCCTCTTTGGAACTCTGGGCTCCTCTTCTTAAACCTGGGGGGATTTTTCTTAACCCTGAGATCCCTTTTTGCAAACCTGGGACCCCATTTTTGGACCCTGAGGTGCCTTTTCTTAAGTCTGGGGTGGATTTTTACAAGCCTGGGACCCCTTTTTGCAAACCTGAGAGCTCCTTTTGCAAATTTACCACCCCATTTTGCAAACTCAGGGTGCCTTTTTCCAAACATGGAGCCTCCTGCATCCAAACCTGAAGAAAGGTCCCTGGCCACAAAATAAAGAGGGTTTGAGGGCATCTTCACAGATAAAATAGGGATTAATTTACATTTAATGCTTTGCTTAAACTCAAAAGGCTGCGACTTCTCATTATTTCTCTCTAGAAGTTCCAATTTGCCTTGGAAAATTAAAATTTTGGTGGATTTTTAGTGTTCACTCTTGTTCCTGGAGATTCTTTCTCATATCTGGGTGGATTTTTAGCATTCACTCCCATTCCCAGACCTGCTTTCTGATTTCCAGGCGGCAACAAACCCTTATTTCCCCTCAAATCCCCTAAAACCAAGCCTAAAAGCTGCAGGAGGCTGATTGAGGGTAGTGTTAGGGATCGAGATTCCCATAAACCTGGTCGTGGGATTTGGGGGCACGTGCCCCAGCAGGAAATATTTTCAGGCATCGATAGTTTAATTTCACTGTTTAATTAATAATGGGGCTATTCTTTGTTAGGAGCTGGTGGGGGATTATGCTGGAGGCAGCTGAGCTGGAGGCTGGATTCTCCTTTTCCAAGTCAGCTCCTCTGATGGGAAAAGGGGTTGTAAATTTATTTTTATATTTATATATTTATATTTTATAGAAATGTCTATATTTTTATAGATTTATATTTTATAGAAATACATATATAACATTCCCTCGCTGTCTCTGTATATATGTATAAAATATATAAATATCAATATACAAAATACAATTTATATGTTATATATAATACATATTTTCTGCAATTTTATTCATATATAAATTAATATATAAAAACATAAATAAATTTACATTTTTATAGAGAGAGATTATATATATAATTTGCAATCCCCGGGATAGCTCAGCCTGGGGGATTTAAACCTCGCCTCCTCATGTCTACAAAAACCACAAATACCCAAAAATCTCCCTTTTTTCTCCATTTGAAATATCAAGGTGAACCCAGTCCATTGGGCATCTTCCCCCTCCGTGTATTCCCAAGGCTGGGATGTTAATCCCTGATGAATTGCCTCCCAGAAAACTCTGCCGGGAAGGATTTAGTGGGAAAAGCCCCTCAGTGACCACGTTTGCTGTGGATTTTCATGCCAAGCCGGATTGGGAGGTGAGTGCTGGGTGCTGCTCCGACCCACACTGAGGCTGGACGTGCCATAGGATGGAAGTGGGAGTTTATTTACATTAAATTTCTCCTGCTGGTACAAAGACCTGGAAAATCCAACGCGACAGCTCCTCCAGCGTCTTGGCCTCTTTCCGACCTGTTGAGCCGAAATAATTCCCTGGGTTTTTGTTTGAGGTTACCCCAGTTATAAAATGCAAAGAAGGGAAGGAGGCTGAAAACAGGGAGAGTTTGGGGATCTCCAGGGCTTGTGTTCCCCCACATTATGGAAATGGTGTTTTGGAGTGTGGAACTGAGTGTGAATTTGGGTTTCCCTAGAATAGAATCCCAGTCTGGTTTGGGTTGGGAGGGACCCTAAACCCGTCTGGTTCCACCCCTTGCCATGGGCAATGACACCTTCCACTGTCGTTGTGGCTCATAGAATGAAAAGGGCCCAAGGTCTAAAATTCAGAAGGCTTTATTTTTCAAGGATCCATTCCTTTTTACAGGGTCTTTGGTTAGCAGCTACTTGATTAGTTAAATGACACAAAGCCTCTCTAGCACCTTTGGATGACATAGAGAGAGCGAATTTTGAACACACGCACAAGAAAANTTTATATTTATATATTTATATTTTATAGAAATGTCTATATTTTTATAGATTTATATTTTATAGAAATACATATATAACATTCCCTCGCTGTCTCTGTATATATGTATAAAATATATAAATATCAATATACAAAATACAATTTATATGTTATATATAATACATATTTTNTTTGGGGATCTCCAGGGCTTGTGTTCCCCCACATTATGGAAATGGTGTTTTGGAGTGTGGAACTGAGTGTGAATTTGGGTTTCCCTAGAATAGAATCCCAGTCTGGTTTGGGTTGGGAGGGACCCTAAACCCGTCTGGTTCCACCCCTTGCCATGGGCAATGACACCTTCCACTGTCGTTGTGGCTCATAGAATGAAAAGGGCCCAAGGTCTAAAATTCAGAAGGCTTTATTTTTCAAGGATCCATTCCTTTTTACAGGGTCTTTGGTTAGCAGCTACTTGATTAGTTAAATGACACAAAGCCTCTCTAGCACCTTTGGATGACATAGAGAGAGCGAATTTTGAACACACGCACAAGAAAATAACAAACTGAAGTGAAAAACAGCACCTGTTATTTCGACAGCAGGAGATGCTTACAAAACCTCTATCAGTCTTTTCCTGAGAACAAGAAATGCCTACAGAACTGTTCTCTTTAAAAAGTAAGATGCTTTTCCTTGGGAAGATTCAGGCCTGCTGCTGGATTTCTCTAAGATCCAGTAAATGTCCATCCCAGGGTGCTCCGACCTGGCCTTGGCCACTTCCAGGGATGGGGCACCTTCGGGCAGGATTGGCTCTGTCCAGTTGGGATCTCCCTCCTCTTCCTCACCATAGTCCAGCCCAGCTCCCCTGCATCTCCCGATAGGTGTTGGCTTGGGAACCTTGGTGACCCTACATTGCTCCTTCTCCAATTTCACTTGTCCTGGGAGGGTCCCTGCTGGCCGCAATGTCCCAAGAAGGTGACACCAACCCAAGGCCTGAATGTCTCGACTGGCCACGCTGTTAATGTCTCATTCCTCAAGAAGATCTGGCACCTTCCCTGGTCACAGGGCTGTGGCTTCTCCTGCTCAGAGGAGACAGTCTGGTTGCTATCCCAGCTTCTCCCCTCTCATCCCTCTCCCTGGAGCAGCATGGTCCATCCAACCCTATGTTACTCACCTATTCAACTGGGGAGAGCAGGAACTCCAGGATGACTCAAAAGGAAGCAAAAACTCTCTTTCAAAGGATGGGAAAAGGAAGAAACCAAGGGGTAGATAAATAATCGCAGGCCAGGAAAGAAAAGAGGGAGGATGTGACCCCCATGGGATCCATGGTGGGAATAGGATCTCCCCTGGGATCACGTGCCCAGCCTGGGCAGTTCTGGGTGTGAACAAGAGGTGAAGGTCTCGGGGAGGGCAGGGGATGAAGGTCCTGCAAGAAGAGCAACAAGGCTGGGCTGGTGAATCAGAGCCATGAAAAGGAGGAGCTGGAGAAAACGCTGCAGATGAGGCCAGGTTGGAGGTGTCCATTCCTTTGGAACTCTCCACGTTCCTGGCTCTTGCTTGCACCTGACGTGAGGAGGGTGGGGAGACTCTGTGGCCTATGTGGGTTTAATATCAGCCAGAAAGCAAAGCTGGAGGAGGAACTCAAGCAGGGCCAGGTCACCTCTGGGCAAAATGAGGGAGAAGAGTTGATCCCAGGGGAACCAAGTCAGCTCGTGGTCCCCACATCCACTGACAAAGCAACAAGGAGGGTTTGAGCTGGTGGAAGTTTTTGTGTCAATGACCTCAAAGTGCCTCAAAACTGTCTGGCTGGAGAGGCTGGAGCTGCCCTGTCCCAGCTTCATCCCATGGTAGAGGAGATATGGGAAGAATATCAGAGCATTCTTCATGAACCTCTCAGAGTGGGGAGCCTAAATTTTGTATTTATTTGGGGTCAGGTGCATGTGGGTAGAGCAGCTGTAGGTGACACCACACTTTTTTTGCCCCAAAATCACCAGAAGTGCCCCAAAAGCAACATGGAATCAGGCTGGAGGCAGCTCTGGGGTTTCATCACATTCCAAGACTCAATATTTGGTCAAAAGAGACCAATTTCCAGCCAATTTTGTCCTCAGGGTGCCAACACCAGCCTGAAGAGCCCAGGGAGCTCGGCTCACGTCCCAAAGCCCCTGTGACTGCCAGAATCCACTCCCTGCCAGTCTGGGTAATGCAGAGCCTGAATCACTCCCACCATAAATAACCCTGAGCTCACCCTGTTTGTTCTTCCTTGCCAGCATTTCCAAGATCCAAGCGGATCCCTTCCAGTGGGTGGTGGGACCATTCAAGGGATTAACTGAAGAGAAATTCCCAATAATGGGCAACCCTATCATGCTTGGAGCCTCTTCATCAGAGCCAGTCTTGGTGTGCAAAGATTTTGGAGGTGATCATGCCCAAATTATGGATGGACGAATGTGGGGATGAAGCTCTCCAGCACATTCCAAAAGCTGGATGGCCAAGCAAGTGCCTGGGGTGCTTCAAATGGTCTCAATTAATTGTTAAGCAGCAGCAGCACTTCATCTCTGCTCAAGAAAATGGAAATTTTGCAAATTTTGGCGCTTTATTGAGGAAAACACCTTCCCAAGAGCCTGGTAAGGGACCAGGAAGCATCAAAGCATCATCACATGCCCCAAGCCGTGGTGAGTAGCGTGGAGAAGGCATCAGATGGCTGCTCACTGCTGGTGAAACCCTGGATCCACAGGAAAATCCCACGGATCCACTTGCTTCCCAAAAAAATGCTGATCCGCCAAGGACATGGTGGGTTTACAGCTTTAAGTGCTCATCACAACACAAGTACAAGGAGCATTTTGCTACGAGAGGGTGAGGTTTCCCTCCATTTTCTCCTCCTTGGGTGGATTCGGAGGACATTCCTGGCCGGAGGGAAGCAGCCCAGATGAGTTCCCCAGGATTTACCAGTGATAACATCTTTCCCCCTCCTAGGAGAACTCAAAATACCAGAAGCAGGTTCTCCAGGAGGTTTCTCCAAGGGTACAAACCCACGCCAGAGGTTCCCACGCACCCACGGGTGACTGGACTGGTTGTGGGGTTGGGTGAATCATCAATGTGGGTGAAAATCTTCTGACCCGACTCCTCTTCCCTTATTTAGGATCACAGGGATGAAACCAAGAGGTTGGGATGAGCTGGAAACTTCTCAGACCAGTTGTGCAACGTCTTTTCCAACCCCATCCCAAAGCCATCCCCGCTCTGGGTTTTCATCTCAGCATCTTGCTCCAAGATTTGGGATTGCAAAGAGGCAAATTTCCAGCAAAAGGCATTTCTATCCCTGATCCTTTGCAATTTGGGCCTTGATACATCTAATTTTTTCAGGGGGTGATACTGAACATCCTCCCCAGTGCAAAATGGGAACCAATAACACCCTCAGATCCCACTGTAAATAGAGAGAAACTCCAAAGGAAGATGAAATTCCACCAGTAGAGTAGCCCCAGTAATAGAAAAAAAACTCAGAAATATGGAATATTTGCAGCTCTCCAACTCAAATCCACATAAATTTGTTTAATTGTGTGGGATTGCTCATCCAATGAGGTCTAGGGTGGGATTATGTTAACATTTTCATGGAATAAATGTTGGGAATGAGATGATCTGGGCAGGTGTAGGGAGTTTCCTCTCTCTGTTACAAATCCGTGACGGAGGCTGAAAGAAGCCTCAAACTCACCCAAAGTGATAAAGGTGCAAATAATTCCCTCCATTTGTGTGTATATTTATTTATTACTTTAATTTCTCTTCCACTCCAGTTGCAAGCCCATTGTAAACCCATTGTAAGGCTATGGCAAGTCTGTCACAAACCCGTTGCAAACCATTCACTAACACATTGCAAGCCCTCTGCAGACCTATCACAAACCCCTTGTAAGTCCCTCACAAGCTCGTTGCCCGCTGCCTGTCATAACTTTGTTGTAAGCTTATCGTAAACCTACTACAGGGCCCCCGCAGGCCTGTGGGTAGCCCCGTGTAAATGCATTACAAGTCCATCGTAAGGCCCTCACAAGCTCATTCCCAGCCCGCTTCAAGCCCGCTGCAAGCCTGTTGTAAGCCTGTTGTAAGCCCACCTCCAGCCCCTCGCGGTCCCAGCAGTGAGGGAAGCCTGGAA
This sequence comes from Vireo altiloquus, assembly GCA_013396875.1. NCBI lineage: Eukaryota > Metazoa > Chordata > Aves > Passeriformes > Vireonidae > Vireo > Vireo altiloquus. The sequence continues at coordinate 58,506 of VZRF01012749.1, read as the reverse complement.
GCAAGGCTGGGATCAAAGGAACCCTGCTGCTCCCAACCTCCCCCGGCTGATTTCCCAGCCTGGACTCCCCTCCCTTCTGGTTCTAGTTACTCAGAGGCTCCAGGGCTTCCGTCACGGCTCCGTCCCGCGCGTCACCACCACAGCCCCGCGCAGCCAGAGCCCTTGGGATCCTCCTCACCCCGGCCGCGGGGATTTTCCATCCTCCCATGCCTCCAGGGGGATCTTTGATCTCCCACCCGGGCAGCTGCTTCTCCTTACACCGCGGAGGGCGAGGCCCAGGGTGGGATAGGGGAATGAATCCTTTCCCGGGATGGGCTGAGTCCACAGGCAGCCCTGGGAGAGCAGCAGCAGCACAAGCCAGGAGGCTCCCCAGGGCGAGGGACAAATGCCAGGACTGGGGTTTGGGCTCCTGGGATGTGCCTGTGCGGAGAGAAGGCACTGCGAGCCCATTGCAAATCCATCGCAAACCAATTGCAAACCCGTTGCAAGCTAATTGTAAACTCCATGCCAGTCCACTGCAAGCCCTTTGCATGCCAGTCACAGGCCTGTTGCAAACCCCTTGTAAGCCTATCGCAAGTCTGTTGCAAGCCCGTTGTAAACCCCTTGCAAATCCCTTTCACGTCCGTTGTGAACCTACTGCAAACCTCTCGCAAAACCTGGAGGCCCATTGTAAACTCCTGGGGAACCCTGAAAGCCCATTTCAAACCTTCTGCAAACCCATTGTAAACTTCTTGCAAGATCAGTGCAAACTCTTTGCAAGACCATTGCAAACCCCTCGCAGCCCATTGCAAACCCTGTTGTAAGCTCCTTTTAAGCCCATTATGGACCCATTGCAAACCCTTTGCAAGCTCTTTGCTGGGGACTTTGGGGACCTCTAAAGCCCATTTCAAACCCGTTGTAAACTCATTGCAAACCTGTTTCAGTCCCATTGTAACAGCGTTGTACAAATGCATTGCAAACCTGTTGCAAGCTAGTTGCAGGTGCATTGCAAGCTCAGAGTAAGCCAAGCTCTCCCCTCTCTTTTTTCTCATCTCCCATTTGCAGAAGCCCCCCCAAGTCCCCACTCCCCGATCTGCATCTCCCGTTAAATTTCCTTTAATGAATTTTTTCCCGTTGGAAGAAGGAGGGGTGGAGGGAGGCAGCACATCCCATCCCTGCCGCCCCCCTCGCCCCCGCCGGGGCATCACCCCGGTGCTCCCAGCCCCGCCGGCTCAGCAGAAGCCGCCGCCGGGCTCGTCGGGCCCCTTGGCTTCGTTAGGGCTCATTAACGAAGAGCCCGTCTCGCTTTTCCAAGCTGTCAGGGCCCATTACCATCCGGGACCCCTCGGCCCCGTCCCGCGGGCTGGGAACGGGACGGCAGCGGGAGGATCAAAGGCCACGGGTGTCCCGCTCCAGCGGGGCAGAATAATTTAATAGAGAAGCTGATAATTTATTTTTACAAGGGGTTTTTTCTTGCTCTTACGAGGTTTTTTTTATTTTCTTTGCAATTACCAGTCTCGATTCAGCCCGTAAATCTCTCTGCCAGCCCTGTCCGCTCCCATTCCACCTCCACCACCAGGAAAACTGGGGTGTTTTTTTTAATTAAGCTCCAAAGATTTTGGCAAATTCCACTTTTCTCTTTCCAGGGAAATTAAGATTTACTGGAAAGGCCGGGATGGGCAAGAGGGGGTGGCGGGATGCCGGTGTGTTACCACTGCTCTCTGCTGGACCTGCAGCATTTCCCACAACCAGAGCCAGACGCTTCCCGACTGGAGCAGGGAAGGAGGAGGAGGAGGAAGAGGAAGAGGAGAAAGAGGGATGGTGCTGGGGCAACACCATCCTGAGCATCCCCAGCCAGGGAAAAGCAGGCGATGGGGGAGATCCATGGCCCTGGGGACAGCAGTGCAGTGTCTGGAGATGCCACCCTGTTCTTGGCATTGTCACCCTCTCCCCAACATTTCCACCCTCCGCACAGAATTTTCAGCCTTTCCCCAGCACTGCCACCCTCCCCCTGGCGTTGCCACTCCTTCCCCATAATTTCCATCCTCTCCCTAATATTTCCATCCCCTCCCCAGCACTGCCACCATCTCCTTGGTATTGCCACACTCTCCTTGGCATTGCCACTTTCTCCTTGGCATTGCCACCTTCTCCTTGGCATTGCCACCTTCTCCTCAATATTCCCACCCTCTCCCCAGCGCTGCCACCCTCTCCCCAGCATCATCACCCTCTCCTCAGCATTCCCACCCCCTCCCCTGCATTCCCACCCTCTCCCTGGTTCCCTGTGTGTTCCCGGGCTCCGACTCCACTGGGGAAGGTTTATTGGCGCTTAGGAAATCCAGAGGACTGGACTGGGTGCACTGGGAGCAGGCTCACAGGGTGAGAGAGTCCAGCTCAACCCGGAGCTGGGATTTCTCTGCGAGTCTGGGTCCACGTGAAAATCCCTCAAGAGAAAATCCCTCAAATGTAAATCCCTCATGTCTGTGAACTCCGGGGCCTCTCTGGGGCCTCAGTGGGGCCTCAAGGAGTGTTCTGCAGTGCAGCATCTGGGGAGCAACAGGACCTGCAAAGACGTTAATTTCACTGATATTTAATGCCCCAGCCCTAAATACCCCAGAGCTAAACACCCTCATGTTTAACGCCCCAGCCCTAAACAACTCAATATTAAATGCCCCAGCACCAAAAATCCCCCGAGCTAAACGTCCTGACATTTAATGCCCCAACCCTAAATACCCCACAGCAGTGCCCCAGTTTCTAATATCCTGACATATTTTTTAATCCCCAAAGCTAAACGCCCCCATGTTTAATGACCCAGAGTTAAACACCCCAATGTTCCATGTCCCAAAACTAAATACCCCAGAGACAAACACCCCAATGGTTTCATGACCCAACACTGAATACCCCACAGGTAAACACCCCCATGTTTTATGACCCAAAGCTAAACTCCCCAATGTTCAATGCCCCAGTGCCAAATGTCCCAGCCTTAAATATCCCAGAGCTAAAACCCCTGATATTTAATGTCCCAGAGCTAAACACTGAATGTTGGATATGCCAGAGCTAAGTTCCCCAGTGTTTAATGCCCCAGTGTCAAATGCTCCAATCCTAAATAACCCAGATCTAAACTCTCCCTTGTTTAATGCCCCAGAGCTAAATTCATTAATGTTTTAAGCATTGATCTAAATGCCCCAGATCTGAATGTCCCGATGCCAAATTCCCCAGGGACTAAATGCCCCAACACTAAACACCCCAGAGCACAATGCACTGATGTTTAATGCCAAGTGCCCCGATGCCAAATTCCCCAGGCACTGAATCCCCCAGCACTGAATTCCTTAGGCACCAAATTCTCCAGGCACTTAATTCCCCGGAGCTAAATGCCCTGGTGTTTAATGCACCAACACTAAATGCCCTGGAGCCAAAAGCTTCGCTGCCAAATTCCCCAGGCACTAAATTCCCTGAATGCTAAATGCCCCAATGTTAAATTCCCTGGAGCTAAATGTCCCGGTGTTTAATGCCCCAGAGCTAAATACCCCAACGCTAAATTCCTCAGGCACTAAATATTCCGGGAAATAAATTCCCCAGAGTTCGATGCCCCAGTAGCTTTCAGCTCATCCTGCTTTAAACACACCAGTAAAAAAATTCCCATCACAAAGGGAAGCGGTTCCATTTTGGGATATCCCACCCATCCCAGAGTTTAATCCATTTCCAAACTAGCTGAGGGGGTTTAATTAACCCAGCCATGGTGCAGGGTTAAAGCTCTGCAAGGCAATGGATTCCCAGGGCCGATTTGGCACTCAGCAGGATTCCAGCTGGGAAAGCAATCCCTGTATGGATCCCGTAGGATAGTCAGGAGCTGGTCACTTTTAATGCTGGTAAATCAAGGATTTTAACTGCACGGAAACGAATGGATTTCCCAAAACAGCCCATGCTGGGGGGGTTGGGTGCTTTGGGATGGACAGACAGATGGTGGGGCCGGAGCTGACACCAAGTGGATGGAGATTGAAATTCCTGCTCCGGGAGCAGAAAACAGAAGATTTGGGGGAAAAACAAGAGGTAATTGAAAAAAAAAAAAAAAAAAAAGACCCCAAATACTCTAAGACCAGGGGAAAAAAGTGCAAAAAATGCCAATTTGGAGCATCCAGAAAAACTGGGGGGGGAGGAGGGCGGTGGGGGTGTGGAATGGGACGGACAGACCACGTCAGCCTAAGATTTCCTTTGGAAAAGTACCTGAATCTATGGCAAATAAAAGGAATAAACCCCCAAAGGTGCCTCGGAATATTTATGTAACCTCGGTCATGGCTTTTCTGACCATTCCTGGCTTGGAATGGGGAATGAGGCTGCTGGGGATGGGGAGGGG
>VZRF01012748.1:577114-596205 GCA_013396875.1 Vireo altiloquus | reverse complement strand
CTTCTAATTCAATTTGCAACACCCACTGTATTTGTTTGTCCCATAATTTTTGTGGAGAGACCAAACCATGCCATTACCAACTGCAAGATGCTAATACAACTTGATATGGTGAAACACAGGGAATTAATAAAACAAGAAAACATTGCAGCAGGAAGCCATGCAACTTTTCATATGTTTCAAGTGTTGAGAGTACTACACTTCATACAGAAGAAAATCCGGAGACAATAGAGATTTTTACCCTCCATTCAAAGTCAAACAGTGTCTCCTCGTATTTTTTGCTGTACATGACATGCCACTTTGAACTGGTTTTTATGATGCTGTATTTTGTCTCATGTATGTCATGATAAAATGTGACATGACTGTCAGCTTCGTTAAGTCAACAGGAATGAACAAATATTCACATGGTTTGAATCTTTTTCTAACCTGGTAAATATTAGCCTATTGGCATATACATCCTTGAGTAACTCAAAAGAGCAGTTCATGCTTCATGGGGCACTCAAAAAAACATTTGGAAAGAAGTCCTGCTCAAATTCACAACTTAACATTTTTGTCCCTTGTCCAGGTTTGAATGAACCATAATTTTTTCCCCAGCTAGGAATTGTGATGCATCTTAGTGGTTTATGACTTCAGTTGAACATAAAGTAGAAAGAATAGATTTGTTCAGAAGAAAAAAAGACTCTTGCCTGTAAATATTTTTGTAAAAGGAACAGCAAGCTATACAGACAGAATATTTTCTCATTACAGTGCCAGATGCATTGTAATAAAGAGTTTGCCCACTAGCTGAAAAGTAACTTCTTGACAGTTTTTAACCATAGGATGCTCAAAACTGGCTACAAAATTAATGATCCTCTACTTTAGTAAAACCTCCCAGAAAGGACAGAAGTTTAAATGCCTTCTACTCTTTCAAATAGATACTTTCCATGCTTTGTCTCTGCAGTCAAAAAAAAAAAAAAAGGTGAGATTATACTGTAATACACACATTAGCTACTTTGCTGAAGGTCCTCAGGGAGGCCAGGCACTGCAGTTTTAAACGAGATAAACCAGCAGTGAGAGAAGTGTTGACACCAGCTATATCACAGAGAGGACTGCAGACGTGTGACCTTCACTGTGATTTCACAATGAGCTCACAATGGCCAGTTACCCTGTCACATCTCTACTATTTCCACGGAAAAGGGGATGCAGCATCGGTCAGTCTGAGGCAGCACAGATCTTAAGTGAGGCAGTCTGTGCCCTGCCACTCAGGGATCTAAGGCTCGTGAGAGTGGGAGAAGTCAGACTGCAGTTAGAACTAAAGCAATTATCCAAAATGTGAAGACATCTATGCCCAGGCCTTACTTTACTTACCCCTCTTCTGAGCCTTTCATTAACTCCCTGAAATATAGTTGCTCCCACTGGTTGAAGGTAGTACAGTCCAGGCTTTGTTTCACTTTTATGAGTGAGAAAGGCACTTTCACCTTTTTTGCCTGCAGTTTTCTGCAGATTTTAGCTATCTCAAGCAATATTTTAAAAGGAAGATTTCTGAAACACATTGAAAACTGGAAACATATCCTGTCTGAAAGTCAGTTTTTGCTTTTGAAGAATCTGTCTCCAAAAGTTAGGAGTGAGGGCAGCTGGTTCATTTATAGCCTCACGTATGTTCCATTTTCACTGTTCTGAAAATGTGACTTAATGTGTACATGCTCTGTATCTTTTCTTCTAACGTGTCAGCCTTCTAAAATGGATGAAGTACAAAGTCACCCTGTAAATTTAATTACCTCAAATACAGAGCAATAGTCAAATGTATCCAGATCTAATAAGTGTGAAAGAGAGAAGAGGATAGACATGTAGGAACATAATCAGGACTCTTTTTGCGTGGGTATTAAAGTCTAGGCTGAGATTTACTTGTCGGTGTCACTGATAAAAAGGATAATTATTGACTCCTGAATTTCAGAGATAAAGGATGCTGTAGGATTTTATTAATTTTGTGGAATAAAGTACAGTAATACATTAGTCTAGTCTGAAGTTTCTGCTGCTGTGAAATTCTTTTCAGCGATTGCTCTGCATAAAATACCTAAAACCTACAAGCAAAATTCACAGTGTCCAATTTGGCATAGTGTGTCTGGCAGTAATCTTCCTTGTGCATTTGCATTGGTTTATTGCATATGTATGTCCTGGGTTGAAGTATATTCTACCACCATCATGAACTGTTGAAACCAGGTGAGGCAGTGCTCTCTGCCTCCCCCACTCTGGACTATCTCCTGTTAATGGCCCATCAGTGCCTTGCCCATGACTTAGAGATAACTCCCTCCTGGACTATCTCCTGTTAATGGCTCATCAGTGCCTTGCCCATGACTCAGAGATAAATCCCTCCTGGACTATCTCCTGTTAATGGCCCATCAGGCCTTATCACATCACTCACCATCCCATTGTGAGATGCTCCGCCCAGAGGGAGGAACCAAGCATTCCATCCTGGATATAAGCTGAGACTCTGAACACCAGAGCAGTGCTAACCTACTGGACTCCCAGAGGACAAGAGCTACTGCTGGACCTTCAGACCCATTTTGCTACAGGATCACCACTTCAACAGAACCACTCTGCTTGGACTACAACCACCATAGGGTGTCAGGTTGTATTCTGTTTTTGTCAGTGTTCTTGTATTACTGCATTCATTTATTTCTTTAATTTTTTTCCCTATTAAATTATAATTCTGACTTGTGATCTCCCACTGGTTTGATTTCAAACTAGTACTCGAAACTTGATTTCAAAACTAGTACTTGAAACTTGATTTCAAACGTACTACTCGACAAGTTCATCCACAGTATTTGGTTATTCTTCCTCTATGTCTAAGTGATTGGGCAGAATCAGGTACAAAATTCGCTCATAACTTTTAAGTTTTGGTAGCACGGAGGCTGCAGGTATGGTCTCTATGGAAAGATGTCAGGGTGTGCCCTGTGTCACCCACAGTCAGCTTCAAATGGGGGAAGGGAGAGAGTGTCTGGGTGGGAGTTTGCCCATTACCCACAGCCATCTCACCACACTTAGCAGTAAGTAATTGCACTGACATTGTTTAAAATAGGGACACAAAAGCGGGGATTGAAAGCAATGAGAGCAAAGGGGATTCAAATGAACTTCCTATCCAAAGCAAAGTGGTTTTGATCTTAAAATTTGGATAACATATTTATATACTTAAATAAAATTACGTGGAAAACAAACTAGCACTTTTCTTCCTTTCTAGAAGGATGAAATAGTTCCCTTAAAGACAAAAAAAAATTTCGAACACTTGGTTATGTTTTCCTGACTTAATTACATAGTCAGAATGCAAATTCTTATTTGAATCAACTAACCTTTTAAAAATAAGATACAATAATTAACTCTTTAAAAGTAGAAAAGTAGTTTTTCTCTTTCTCCACCAAAAACAAAGAGTTTGTGGATTAAGAAAAGCATGCTGTACCATTTTTTAATTCTTTGAATAACTATTATTATATTTACATGTAATTTTTCACGTTTAAACGAAGCAACGTTTAAACGTGAAAAATATTTTTCTCTTTCTCCCAAATTTCCTTGTTTTTCAACACACTGAAGTAGTTATCAAATCACCATCTCGATTCACACAAAACCATGTTTCCAGAAGTATAACTTCAAAGCAGTTAAAAGGACCTGTAATTTTTATTAATTTTTAATGCTGTTTCTAATTTTACTTCTTAGGAACAGCAACACAATTAACAGTACTTTATCTCTACATTTAGAAAGAAGGAGAATTCATTTCACCTATTAATACTTAATTTTCTGAGCTGTACATGGTCAGATAAAATCAGCTGCAGTTTTCATGAGGGCCAGGTGGACATAACATGGAAATCAGCCAAAGGTATGTTACTGGCCGTGAACCTGCTCTTCCCTCTTCTACTAAGCTGGTTGTATCTGATCCTTCCACAGGCTGGCTTGATTTGTTTTCCTCCAGTCTCTGCAGCACTAAACCATGACCAAATAAACACAATGGGTACGGGATTTTTACACATATGTAATAAAACAATAAACTAGAAAGCTGTGGGCAGTGTACAATGGTCATTGCATTGAATAAAGGAGGGTCTGGCACTTAACTTGATCAACTGGTAACATTGACATGGGTATATCTCAAATATTTTACTAGGAATTTCATCCTTGGCAAGTGATTCCAGTTCCATCAATTTTTTATTTCTTTAAAATATACACCTGTGTAAAATATCCACAAATTAAACTTTTCTAATGAAAATGTTTTTTCAAGAATTGTAGTTCTAGTTCTAGTTCTGCCAATATAATGAAGAGTGAAAAAATGGCTTTTTTCCTTTAAATCTGTAATCTTAAACATAAGGTCTGCTACTGATTTTTCCTTATTGCCTTATACTTCAAAACCAAGATATTTCCCTTAAAACATAAAAGTTCCACACAAACATTTTGATTGCTTTAAAAAAAATCACCGCAATTTTTTATTAGGACAATTGCTAGAAAATATTAAATACCAGGAATGAAAAGAAACAAAGATGACAGACAAGAGTGGCTACTCACTGTTTTTGCAATGACAAAGTTTCCACTTCATAAGCTCAAGATAATTTCCATACAATAATATACATATGTACAAATAATATAGTACATCTTCCATTTCTCTTTCATTATAATCAATAGAAACTATAATCACTTCAAGTAGATGATAAGTGACTCTGTCAAATCACATTTTTTTTGATCAGTTGTTATTTTAGGAGATTTCTTGATCCCAATTTTTTTTTTTTTTTGCAGGTAATAATCTTTTTTAGTTTGCACATCTCTGCTTTCATACTTGACAGCCTCTCAGTTAATGCTCACTAAAACAGATAAATTGATTCTGCCTTGTTGCTCCAATGGTGACAGTTTTTCCTTGTCCTGCACATATGAGTATTTTGTCTCAATTCTATATATTAATTGACCATGGAAGCACTTGCACAGCCCAAATCTAATTTGTACAGCTCAGATAAGACCAGCTGCTGGGGCAGAAACTTGAGTGTGAGCAGAGTACTTAGATGGAGCCCCCCACAATGTCCGAGATGTTGTTTCTTCAATATCCATCAAGCCAAAGAACTGCCAGTTGGATTAAAACATAACTGGGGAACTTCAAGGAGACTTTTCAAATCAAAAAGGAGTTTCAAAAAAGCATGAAATATGAAAATCTGTAACTGTGGGAAAAGACCCTGGAGCACAAACTGGAGGAGTGATGCAGCACACTCAAAGTCACCCTGCAGAGCCAGGCTGAGCAGTCTCCCAGCAGAACAGCGGCAGCAGCCAGGGAGGTGATGTAACAGGGGCAGCAGGCAGGGACACAGGCCCAGGTGTGCCTTTGGAGGGGGTCCTGGAAGCAAACAGAGTAGGAGCACTCACCTCTCCAAAGTGCCAGGCTGGTGCCTTCTCCAAGCCAGGAAGAAGACAGGCTAACTAGACAGGGTGGGGATGCTGGTCACCCACTGTCAGAGACTGAAATGTTACAGTTTATGACACACATTTTCACGAAGGACTTTTAAAACTGTTATTACAAAAGCTGGAGAGAAGACTACCGCACCCTCAATGGGGCTCTGAGAGGGCCTGGACCCGCTCGCTGATGAACGTAAAGTAACTGCTCAGGGCTGGGGACATTCACAGAGCACAAGCTTAACATCTCAGCAGTGGAGGTCGCAGTCCCAGGGCTATCAGCTGCCAGGCTGGCACAGGCCCTGGCACCGAAGGGTAGGGGGAGAGAGGCTCTGGATGAGTGCTGGAAAAGCTTCTGGTCACTCTGGCAGAGTGACCACCCACCCTCCCCTGCGCTGAGGAGCCCAGCTGATGGCCATTCACCCGGGGAGAAGCCACATCCACATGAAGGACTGGGGGGTGACACGGCCCAGCAAAGGCCACTACCAAAGGGGTCCCCAGGCCCTGCGCAGAGCTCCAGAGATGGTGCCACAGACCCTCGGTGCTGCGAGGGACAGGGTCACACTGGCCCTGCCAGGGAGACACGTGGGCGTTCCCAAAGCAGGCATTAATCCTCTAGATTAATGGAATTCTGTGCTCTGCAGTGTGTGGGGCATGTCGGGCGTGTGGCGGAGCCAGGCAGGGCAGCATGGCAGCGGCCATGAGGGACCCTCAGCACCAGCAGAGCAGATGGAGGTGAGCAACGAGACGTCATCGGGACCCCTGAATGGGTGATGTGCTCCCACCTAACTCCTGCCACCTCTCCCTGTCCCCTCACACACACTTCTTTCTCTATTTCCTCCTTTCTTCCTTTTCTCTTTCTCTTTGCCTCTTTCACTATTATATAAAATATATCAAGTTTTTGGCACCAACATCTAACCTCGTCTGGTTTTAATCTCATTTTTGGGTATATTTTGAACCTTCTAAATTTTTTCCAGTTTATACGCAAAGACTTAATTTTCTTTGCTCTCCTGGGTTTAAACCAGACCGTAACACCCAGTCTGTCAATGATGAGCAAAGCAGGGGGTGCTTAGAACACTTTGGTGTTAGCTTTTAAGGTTGCTTAGAAATTTGCAATGTTTTTTAATAGCTTGCAAGTACCTTGTGTTTTCATTTGTCGACTGTATTGTTGATACAGAGCCTAAATATATAGCTCACCGGTTGCTGGTTAATTGCATGTCGTTGATGAATCAATAAACCACTTTGATCATTATTTGATTTAAGCTGCATGAACTGAGTAGTGTTTTCCTGCAACAGCTGGTGTCTTCCTGTCTGTTCTGAACAAGCAAGAAAACGTGGAGGGTAACTCTTATCAAGCAAAATACTGTTATTCAAAATTGGAGAAGGTCTTCCATTCATTTTGAAGATCTCATTAATTTTATTTTTTAAAGTATAGTGAAACACTAAAAAATGTATTTTTAACACCATTACTAAAGCACAGAAAGAGCAGGAACTAATTAGATTAGTAATTTTATCATAAATTGTGAAATATATTAATAACCAGTGTTCAAACCAACACTCTAAACACTCACAGTCTGTTATGGAAACTTCATCAGTCTTCCTTCTGAATGAAGTGGCCAGTCACTACTGTCCTCCCTACACAAGCAGCCATGGATGATGTGGACTGTGCATGAACATGCTGGACGTAATTTGAAATCTTACTGTGCATAGAAATGGTTTTTTATTTTTAATTTGACAGACAGGTAAAAAACAATTAATTAATGTTTTAGCTAGAATAGATACTTCTTTATCATTTTCCAGTATAAAACTTTTACTTGGTTTGAGTGCTAAATATAAATACGTAATAGGTTCATAAAACCTGAGATGAAAATGCTATGTCATTTTTCTTAGTTTAGGATGTACTCTGAATCATACACTCTTATGTTTGAGACCTGAATTAAAATCACTTCTCTGTCTAATTTAGAGAAAGTGATTCTGCCTTGGGGGATTTTACTGAGATATTCTCCATATAAAGTAGTTCAACTTAATTGCTTAAACATCTACTGGACAAGACAGAAAAGTCTGATTCAGACACTGGAGTATGGGTATTAGTAAGCTCACCTCAGGAGTAGGACCCCAAGCTGGAGCACATCTTGGTCATGGTTATACCCAGATCACTAGAAAACAAAAGTTCATTCATGGATATTACCTACACTAATGTACTTAAAATATAGCTGCAAAATGTTGCCTCTATACAGTTTAAAGAGCCTCCATTGTGATGTTTCTATACAACATTCTTCTACCTTTCTTGTAGGTACCCATGAATAACTGGCATGTCATTTGCAATAATATTGTACTATGTAAATATTATTTTTATTTTATAAACATACATTTTAGGGTGTTCTTTGCAAATTGCAGTGATAGCACAGTCCTCCAGATCGTCTTTTACTATATTTCAAATTTTAACAGATTTGAAAACTAAGTAATTCAAGAAGCTTAATTGCAAAGGCAGCGGGTCCAGGACTATAATCTCAGGCCCTCAGCTCTGCTGTGTTACATTGTTCCTGCACAAGAAAAGTAAAATTAACGAAAGCTCTTAAATTCAGGGGATATTGACTTCCCTTTATAAATCCATCATGAGCAGAAAAGATGAATAAAATGAAGATATTGAGATGCTTAAGAAAATTCTCCTCTATGCATCCTCAGTTATACACCAATTTAGCCAAATCTGCCACCATGCAGTCAGCAAAGTGCAAGCATATTAAAGGAATGACACATAATGTGAAAAAATTTAGCTTAGCTGCACATTTTTGGAAGATCAGGATACAGAGGGACAGAGAAAATGAACCAACATATGAGAAGCCTAAAATGCGAAATGACAAAATTATGCTGGTCCAGTCATCTGTGCAGCAAAATGAGACTTTGAGTATGACCAACTCCAAAACTATCCCACAAAACATTATGAAGTATTGAAAAATAATAAATAATGAGATATTCAAGGCCACAAAGAATATTTCTTCTGCCTGATATTTCCTAATGGCCAGATATTGCACTGATACAATCCTGGAATAAGACATTAATTAATATATCTTAAGACATACAAAAAAATTGATTTCATAAATGAAGTGCATGTGAAAATTGAAGGCTGAAATAGAAAACTATTCAGATTCATGGTAGATGTAATTCTATACTAAAGACCATATCAAGGTCAAAAGCCTCCCTAAACAGGACTGAAGTTATATCTTTACAGGTGGAAATGAAGGGACTCTATACTAAGGAAATAATTCCAGGATTTGGAGTTTTTGGTGAATAACTATGTCAGACCTTAATTGTAACATTGCAATCAAGACCTTAACACAAGTCTCCAGTAAATTAATAAGAAACTAGTTAGTAGCCAAACAGATGAGACTTTACTCCCTTATGTGATGCAGGTGAGATAGATATTGGAATATTTTATCCTGCCATTATTTTTAAAATATTGAAAAGAAGGGAAAAATTTAGAGGAAATTGTAAAGTATATGCAAGGATTTCACAAAATTCACAGCAAAAGACAGTTTGTGCTCTTATCAAACAGAAATTATTTTAGTGTCATATATAGACATACAAATGTTTCATCTCAGAAAGACAAGATCAGATGAATTCAAGCTAGAAGTGAGCAATAGTATTTTAATGGTAAACATGGTTCACCACTAACATAACCAACAACAGATTTTCCATTTGTCAGGAGTAAAACCAAAAGTTTTCCTAAATTTCCTAAATGGAAATTTTGATTCTTTATTTAAAACTACTTTTCATTTCACTTTCAAATGAAACATTTTTCCTTATTTCACTGTTCAATATTTTTGAAACATTTGTGTCAATTAATAAATAAAATTATTAACAAAACTTATTTATTAAAATATAAAAATATATATTATTTTTCCTAGATATTTGTCCATTTCCTATGCAGATCTCTATCACTACTCACATAATTTTATAGATATGTGTTTTTTGCATCTAGGCTTAGTGCTGGAACAATTAATATATGTGTTGACTTCAGCCATAACACAGAGATTTTAATGTGGAATAGACAGGCCATAGATTTCTGCAAGTATAAAATACAGGTGATCTCCATACTCAACATTCAATGGGCTTCTTTTCACAATACTCTCAAATGGTCATGAAACTTGGGGACTTCTGGTCTCATTGTATCATAAATAACTTCTATTTCCTGCTTTCAAAATGATGACATGTAATAAGATCTCGACAGCTTGACAACCATACCCCCAACCTCCCCATTTTGTATTTCTGCACATATTTACTCAGATATAAGCAAACTACATTTTTGCAGTTGTTTATCCCTGCTAGAGACCTTAGGATTGACTTATGCAGGTTTTATTTTAGCTTTAGTAATTGCTCTTTGGAAGAAGCAGGGACATAAATAAGAGAATGATTGCTGTTGTAACAGGAAGATATAATCTGTTATTAGTCGCAAAAGTTGGCAGGATAACAGAGAAAACTGCTAAAGAAAAATCAATTTAGCAAGACTTCTCTACATTTTCTCACCACAGCACTTACTCTAAAAGTCAAAGAATTTAAATACGCCTATAAAAGGTGCATTAATTAAGTTTTGAAAATCAAGTTTGTAAGTACAAGTTGAGGAAACTAAGCAGAAAGGAACTTAATAGGATGGTGCCAGTACACAGTCATCTTGCCTCCTCAGCAAAAGGACTGAATGATTTATTTTGTTAGGGCCAAACCTATGGCTGTTGGGATCTAATTATTATTATGGTTCTTTAGAAATTCCTCCACCCAAATTAAGATGCAAATGAGACCATTTGCCAGTGACAATGATATGGATTTTATTGTACAGTAAATATGAGAGAAAGAGAAAAGGAGGAAGGAAGGAAGGAAGGAAGGAAGGAAGGAAGGAAGGAAGGGAAAGAAATAGAANGAAGAAGGAAGGAAGGAAGGAAGGAAGGAAGGAAGGAAGGAAGGAAGGAAGGGAAAGAAATAGAAGATAGGTGGAGGGGCAGGGAGTGACAGAGACAGAATAAAAAGAATATCACCTCTCCGTCGGTCCCACCCCAAACCTGGCTTCTCTGAGTGTTTTGCCCCCACCCCAAACTCAGCCAGGGATGCTCCTCAGCACAGCTGGTGGCTTTGGCCTTTTGGTGGAGGCAAACCTTTCTCTCGGCCAGAGGTGATTGAACAATGGGTTTTCCTTTATCTAATCAGCAGTTTGACTTTCAGCCCAAAGTCCCAGTCCTCAGGGAGGCTTCTCTTGTTGTAGCTTCTTTATAATAAGCAAAACTTTATATCAGTGTTTGAGGCATGAACTCTTTTCAGTCTCTGACAATGGTAAAAGTACTTTGCATCAGCATTTTGTGTCTTTCTAATGTAGATGCAAAACAATTCCACTCTAAGTCTCATTAAACTCAAGAACCTGTTACTGATAAAATGTCAAGCAAAGAATTTACCTTTAGCATAATTTAAAATATTCTTAAAGCACAACCAAAATGCAACAAACAACTATTACTACTAGTCCAGTTATAGAGATAGGAACATACTTGAAAGAAGAATGGAGTTGCTTAATAGTACTACAGTTAAAAGCTGTTACCCAGCAAGATGTCCCATTATATACCTCTTTTTTGTGTGTGTTATTTCCACTCTTTCACTGCTTCTGGGTCCTAAGGGTAAGAGGGAAAATGATTGGAAATATGGAAGAACCCTGAGGTCTTCAGCAGGAAGAGAGTGATGATATTGACAGGCACGGGATGTTGTTATTGACAGTTTTCCATTTCTTCTCACTCCGGCGTCCACTTGGGCAGTCTTCTAGGGGGTTTTAACACATTTTAGACCTTGATCTTTTTTTAGTGGTCCATAATTTCATGTTACAAACAATTTTCGTTTATAAGGTGCATTGTGTATATTAGACTATAATTATTCATCTTTTCTGTTACCTAAGAGTTACTTTTGTTTAGCTTCTAAGTTTGTATTCTTTTAGTAACTGTCCCCTGGTAGATATTCATGGAGCCTTTGTTTATCAGCCTATGTTCACACCTGCAATTCAACCCTAACCTGTGAGTCCTTTACACCACATCATCATGCTGCAGAAATAATTCACTCTTGCAGAGCACAACTACTTGTCGTCTGCTAGCAGCAAAACTATTAATGATAATTATTCCACACACCTATACGAAGGTAAATAGAACTGGAACTAGATAACAGCCACCTAGTTATCAAACAATTATTATTACAGCTAAGCTAAACCTAAACTCCCAGAGAAAACACACCAGACAATACAAGTCTGACAACCACAAGCATGCCTGTGTTGTTCACTGACTACAGAGTTAACACTCTGATAGAAGGGATGTTGGTTCTGTCATACATAAACACACGCATAACACTCACATACGTGTTCATAGCAAAGCTTATCTTAAAGGAAAAAATTACACCCAGCTATTCTTCATTAATGATATTTTATATATATGATGTTAAAGGCCTTCTAGCAATTTATCTAAAGCCATGATTTGGGGGTATTAAAAAGTATCAAAGAAAGTAAACATTTTTGTGTTCACAACCCCTTATTTGATTTAAGGATCATATCAACATTGTAATTAAACAGTTCTGAATCTGCTAATAATATCTCATTAAAATTATGACAAAGAATTTAGATATATCTATTAAAGAGTATACTGGCATTAAATATGAAGATCCAGTTGGTTAGAACAAGTTTAAGAAACCAAGCATAAAGGAGCTGAACAGCATGGTGCTGGTATACAGTCATCACACCACCTCAGCAAAAGGATAAAATAAATTATTTTGTTGGACTACAGGGACTCTTCCAATATTTTTCCTGTCGGAAATGGGTTTGTAACAAAATTGTAATTTGTTACAAAGTGTAACAGCATTTTGTGCATCCTGTATATGTGAATGTCAATAAAACCCAAATTAATGCAAATCTTTCCAGCTATAAACTAGGTCTTCACCATGATCCAAGCTCATTCATCAGCTCCCATAACTGAGAGCTACTACTCAATGTTCCTAAAATATTGGGAACCACCATATTCACTGTTTAAGGGAATATTGCCCATGAGTTGCAAAAAACCTTTCTGATAGATCAAAGATCTCCTATTTATTGGCAAATGCTGAATAGAAGGCAAAACACCTGACTAGTCCTTGGCTAATTTTGCTTCTCCATTGAAAATCTTGCTTTCATTTGGATTCTTAAAACACTGGCAACTATTTCTTACAGCATGGGCTTCCACTTGCACGACATCCCTGTTTGTTTCCCACAGTCTTGAAGTTAAAAGGTAGAAAAGAGTTTTAGCCATTTTTGCTTCCCTGAGGAAACAGCAGATTTTCTACTCTGTAGACAATAAGGAAGAGATCTGTGATTTTGACTTTCAGCTTAAATTTAGACAGGTTAAACCCTCTGTTCTGCTACAGACACAATATAAAATGTGAAAAACCCTCAGAATAAGCCAGAAAAAAAAAATATTCCGCAAATGCTTTACCGTCTCCTGGCAACTAGTATAATCTCACTGCTCTAAAAATTTATGAAGTGAGTTTGCAAGAATATTTGGGACATGCATGCAATCAGTTGAATCTTGCTTAAGTAAAGATGTGGGTAGAATGTCCTGCAACTAACATGGCTTTTCCATTACTAAAAATTTTTCAAGTGATGACAAGAGAAACTTGCAGAATCAGAATTTCAATAACCTCCTCCATATGTCTGAACAGAAAAGAACTAGAACCAGAAGGAAATTAAAATTCATAGTGTTTCCTGTCTTTACTTCAATATTTGCAACCAGAAAAAGGCATTACAAAACAGGGTACAAAACTTTTCCTACATGCTGTTCTTGACATTTACGAAGTTTACATGAGTCTGCGCAGGATGAGCCAAAAGACTGCAGATCAGAAAGTTCAAGGCAGATGCTAACTCAAGCATGGCAGCCACGTATTGTCATACTGAGCCTTTCTGCAGAGGTCTCTGCAGGAACAGGCTTGTTGAGGGCATGATGGAATTAATACGGGTCTATAAGACACTGTACTAGTAAAGTAGCGGTGAAGGCTGGGACTACAAGCCAGGATGGCACACATTCTGTTAGACAGGCAAGGTACCAAACAATGAAAAAATAATTGACTTCCTGATAGCAAAAAGACTTGGCTGTAGCCTTTTCAATACAGTTTCAAATAAAGAATTAATTTTAGCTAGTCAAGACAGGGACTTGTCACTTTTCTTTAAAATTTAGACTAACAATAGGAACAACAAGTCTCCCTTTAGTAATCAATGACAAAGAAATGTACAACCACCCTCACCTTCTTTTTGGGACAGTCTGGGCACGTTCAGCAGAGTTCCCTAGTTTTTAGCATATCAGTAAAATCCTATCACATATATTCCTAACTTTCAATCACATTTTAAAAATATATTGAGAACTATACATAAGTAAATACCCTCTACATTCTTATTTAAAAGGTTGGATTTTGGGAATTAGCATCTGATTCAACTGGTCCCAGTCATACATAAACACACAGATGTATTCATAACAAAGCTATATCTTCAGGAAAAAAATACATATAGCTCTTCATCATAAAAAGATACCTCATATATACAATATTAAATCATCCTAATACTTTATCCATAGCCATGAATTAAGGTTGTTTATTAAAAAAATAGAAAATAGACATCCTTGTTGTGTTCAAAAACCTTTATTTGATTTAAGAATCATGCCAACGTTCTAATTAAATGGTAGTGAAGCAAGTAATAATATCTCATTAAAACAATGCTATAATGGTTGAGTCTGCTGGGGATAAAGATGCTTTTGGATTATGTACAATCACATTTCTCTGTCTGTTTTCCAAGGCTTTAGAAAAGATTTTGTAATGTTCATGGACCAGGAAAACAAGTTTCAGTACTTGACGTTAAACATATGCCATTGTAACAGCACAAAAAGTTCAAGGTGAATCTTTCATAGTGATCACTTCCTTGATAGCATGGTTAAAAAAAAAATCTTGTCATCTCTAAGAAGAATTGGCAACATTTTTGAATCACTCAGTATCATCAGAATCCTTGGTTTTTGCTCAGCTGTCTTGAAAGCAATTTATTCTCTCAAACCCTTCAACTGACATGTCTGGAAGATCACTACCAAGTTTAAATTCAAATTAAACAAGACTGTTTCCTTTTAATAAATATCAGTAAAGAAGGCACAGGCATCCCCACAGATTATTCTTTGGTTTCCATCTCATTCTGCCCTTATTCTGAAATTTTGGGACCCAGTTGTGAAACACTGCATTCAGTTATGTTAGGACAGATATTGAATGTGTGGGGGTTTTTTCATTATGAAGTCAACAAAACAATACTGATCTGGATATTCTTAGGACACACCTCAAAGTAATTCACAAAGACTCAGTTGATGAAAAATATTGTAAAATATTGACTATTCATGACAAATTCTGTGGGTTCTTAAAAATACTGTAATTTTGGTATGTGCTTTTATTCTAAAGTGAATTTAAAAAAACAAACAAAAAAACCCAAGACAAACCAAAAAAAAAAGGCCTTTCCAAGAGAATCACAAGAGTACACATTTTAAAATAACATGTTCTTCTTTTTGTTTTGCTTTGAGTTTGGGGGTTTTTTAGTAATTGTTTTATAGGGGGAAATAGATGTTAAAGTTCTTTCACACATGAGCTAAATCATAGGTGAGTTAAAGAGAGCACAGTGCTATTACACAAGCTGGAGAAAGTGTTTTATGCCTGCCAATTTTGATATAAGCCATCAGAAATGTCCTTCAAAAATCATTATATTCTTAGGCTTTCAATTGACTGACACAGTTCTTAAAATCAAAAAGAAATGCTTTATTTCAGAATAGGGGGGACATAATTCTTGGCTTGAACTTTCAAATACCTCCTTTTAATAACCTCCTTCACTATTCTCCAATCAGTTTTTATGAGCTGAGCAAGATAATGCTAGCCTCAGCCCTTAAATAAGAGCTGTGGTTTAAGAAATGTTTTTCCTTAACCCTGAGATACAGTCTATCTAATTATGATCATCACTGTGCCTTTCCCTTTAAAATAAAATATTGACCTTTCTTGGGGCTGACACTGGAAGAGCTTGGGTGCCTGTAGTGGCAGCTCTGGGGCACAGAGCATTCAAAGGACCAGGGATTAGGATTCAATGAGAGGGAAAGAAAAAGAGCAAAATTAAACATGAAAAGCAGAGATCTGCCCAAAGGCTCGACAATGCTGCATTCACACTGTGATGTGGGAGACCAGCCGCAGGTGATAGAAGCTAACCTTGGTCCCCGACAATGGCTGGTTTATAATAGGGGTGATGCCCTCAATCTCAGAGGAAGGGATTTGTGTAGCATCACTCACAAGCACTCTCTGGGAGCAAGTGTGCTGTACTACTCTGATCTTTCAGAAGAGTAAAAACTCCTGCAAAGGCAAGACTAGCTTGAACAATCTAGTTAAATGTATGTGAGGCAGAATTAAATGAGAGAGGATGGCAGTCCAGATTGCAGTGGTCAGAGAATGAATGGTGCTAAGGAGATCAGTGAAATGCTCCATGCTTTGAAAAACAAAATTATCCAATATGCCTTCCAAATCCACTATTACCAGAAACATGACTGTAAAAAAAAAAAAAAAAAAAAAAAAAAAAGCAGAGAGCAGTAGTTTCAAAGGAGTTCCTCCATTTCATTTCTTTTAATGTTATTTATACTCTGCTGAAGGATTCTTCTAAATCAAGTTCACAGATGAGAAAAACACACAGATATTAACCAAGGCAATTCTTGCATCTTCTTCCTTCCAAAAGTTTTAGATATCTTTTAGAGAAAAATATAATTCTGTGCAAGTAGTCCACAAATTTTTTAAGTGTTTGTTTTTTACTCTGTGGAGGTCTCTTAGACACTGAAATTTTTTAACATCAGCTCAGTTATGTTGTTCACACCCTGACCAACACATATGCATGCAGTCACAAAGACACAACATTCAACACCAGGGGAATGGGAATGAGCGGCTGGACACAGTGGAACACAATGTTCAAGACCACCTTGGATGGGGCTTTGAACAACCTGGCCTAGTGAAAGGTGTCCTTGCCCATGGCAGGGGGGCTGGAACTAGATAATGTTTAAAGTCCCTTCCAACTCAAACCATTCTATTATTCTATGAGTGTCTTAAGCTGTCAATACTGATGGGCTTGTGTAATGAAATCTACAAAGTAAGAATAAAACCTAGGAGACAGTTTACAACACAGATCAACTTCTTCATCTGATGTAAATCACTCTAGCCCCAGGTCACCAAAGGTTTCAAATAGTTTTGCACCAGATGTTAAGTTGATAAAGCTTATTCTGGTATATAAACTAACAGTTTATTTTGAGAGCTTACTCTGACAGATCTGAATTCTGACAGCAGGTGGAAAACACCACTGAACTCAGGGCTTGGTTGATTAAGCTCTGATCTGGTCAAGTTACAGTGCATGGTCAAAGACAAGATACATAAAAATAATTTAAAGTTTTAACATTCTAAAATAATTTTTTCAATGCCTAATATTTTTAGAGGATTTGCATGTAGAAAAACTATGTATCCTTTTTAACTGTTTTGATGATGATACAAACCAAGTAGCTCCATTTTTAATTACAGTAAAAGTCTTAGGTAAAAATAAGGCAAAGAGTTTTCCTGTTTATTCCACATCTCTTTCTGTTTGTTTTTTTTTTTTTTTTTACTTTTTATAGCCCTGGAATTTAAACTGTTTTAATGTTTGGTTTTTATGATTAAGAAAACATTTTCTTTTTAAAAAATAATAATAAGATAACCAATTCTTATATTCAGCTCTTCAATCTCAGAACCTCTAATCTATTTTTGCTATCTTCACCAGTTATGCTTGCTTTACTTCAGGATAGAGTTTAATTAAATACTCACAATATTTGCTGTAAAAATATTCCATAATTTCTGTGATGGCTAAAATAAGATTATAGTCATCCAAACTGTATTTTAGTGAAATGTTTAATTATCTCTGTACAAAACAGGTGAAATCATAAAACACACTTTCTAAAGGAGATAATAAGCTTTAATTCAGGATATTTACAACCAAGGGGAATCATATTAAGTGCAGATGTTAATTTACCTTAACAAGATGGGTCTACTGCTAACTACTCCTTCTTTTAAAAAGAAAAACATTTGAAATAATTATTTTAACTGCAGGTGTTGGTAATGGCTCAGCAGGAACAAAAGTATTTAAATCCCATCCTATCTTTCAGCTGTGTATGCAACCACAGCTTTATTCATTCCAACAATAGATAAAACATTACTAAAAGCAGCTTGTTTGCATCCTCATCAACAGCAGAAAGGCATAATTTGGGGCCCACGGGCTTGAAGTGTGCTTATTGTTCTGACTCAAAAGCCTTTCAAATATTCTGATTGAAATGACCATAGCCAAAAACCTATGGACAGAGAAAAAAATTATTTTTTGTTTGTTTTCTACTTCCTTATTTTATCCACTCATTTGTATTATGTTCTGACACCTTAAAAATTATAAATTCTAATTCATTGATTTTTTTCCAGGGTTTGGCTTCAATTTCTTTCTGATTAACATGAAAATGAATTTGTTAGTCTCATGCTTCTCCTACCTGATTGCTAGCTGGAAAATGCACAGAACCATTTGGTCCAAGTCACCACAACTGAAAGATTCCTCTGAGGAGAGAAAAGAGAATTTGTAAAAAGAAATTTTTTTCTTCTTTTTTCTGAAAAAGCCATTATGAAACCTTAATAACATTGTTAAAATTATTTACTATAAAATATTTACCATTAGTAATGTAAAGATTAATTCTCATATGAAATAAAATTTTTAGCCTGGAAAGTGTTTTCTAATTAGAAAATGTATTTCTGCGCAATTTCAGATTGTCACGCCAATCAAAGTAGCAGTCTACTTAACCATTACATCCAATGATGAAAGGATGGTTATAAATCTAAATTTAAATGTTTAGGAGATGCACTCACAATATTATTTGCATATTGCCTTACTTTACCTTCCCAAGAAGGATTATTGCTTAAAGTAAGACTCAAGATTCAAGAACCATGCAATAATCAGCAAAAATTTTGAGATTAAAAGCAAGGGTTTTTTATCAGATTACTCTTGATTATTACAGGCTTCAGAAAAATGAGCTGATAATTGCTCATATATGCATATCCCTCATTAGAAGGTATGAAGCTTATCTGAGCATACTATAAAACATGCTGAAATAGTGGTGACCATTCAGCAAACCAAAATCAACAATTTTAATGCAAGAACTATCAACATTTTTCCTGACCTCAATTTACCATAAAGCTCAAGCCGTCCAATTCCAGCTGATGGATCCACTTTGATGCTG
Organism: Vireo altiloquus; assembly: GCA_013396875.1. Classification (NCBI taxonomy): domain Eukaryota; kingdom Metazoa; phylum Chordata; class Aves; order Passeriformes; family Vireonidae; genus Vireo; species Vireo altiloquus. Next base: position 577,486 of record VZRF01012748.1, on the reverse strand, counting down.
TGTCCTGGCTTGACGCTGGCCCAGCGCCAGGCACCTACAAGAGTTGCTCACTCACCCTCTCCTGCCACCGCTGGGCAGAGGAGAGAGGGAAAAAAAATTAACAGAGGCTTCATTAGTTAAGAACCAGGAGAAAACATTTCAAGGGCAAAACAGGCTTAACTTAAAGTTAAAAAGTTAATTTATTACTAACAGTATCAGAGGAGGATAATGGGAAGTAAAATAAGCCCTTAAAACACCTTCCCCCCCCAGCCCCTCCATCCTTCCCACGGACAGCGCAGGGATACAGAGCACGGGGGTTTGGTCCCTCCATCACCGAGATTCCCTTCCGCTGCTCCAGGAGAGGAGTCTTCCCCTGGGAGGCTGTGGGGTCCT
>VZRF01012748.1:509765-576818 GCA_013396875.1 Vireo altiloquus | reverse complement strand
CTGTGGGTGGATCTCTGCATCCCCCTGGATCCCCAGGGGCTGTGGGTGGATCTCTGCATCCCCCTGGATCCCCAGGGGCTGTGGGTGGATCTCTGCATCCCCCGTGGGTCCCCAGGAGCTGCAGGGGCACAGCTGCCTCACCATGGGCTGCACCACGGCCTGCAGAGGAACCTCGGCTCCGGCACCTGGAGCATCTCCTGTCCCTTCTTCTTCACTGACCTTGGTGTCACCATGTTGTTTTCCCTCACATGTTCTCACCTCCTCCTCTTTTCTGAGTGGAAGCAAAACCCTGTGACTTTGTTTTGATTTTATCCTTAAATATGTCATAAATATGTCATCACAGAGGCGCTACCAGCCTCCCTCAATGGCTCAGTTTTGGCCAGCAGCATGTCTTTCAGAGCCATCAGAGAGTTGCTCTGCTGGACATGGTGGAAACTTCCAGGAGATTCTCACAGGAGCCACCTCTGTGGCCCTCCTGGTACCAAAACCAGGCGGAGCAAAATCAGTACATGCTGGCAGAACTGTGAAAGGTAAAGACCGTCCTCTGATAACATTTCATCAGCTATCAAAAATAATAAAGTACAAAAGTATAATCTCATGCTAAGTAATAAGTTGAAAAATAACCAAATGATCCCACTGACAAGATCTATATAGAAAACACCTTGTATTTTCTAGTTCGGGTTAAAGAAACATGAACTCAGAGGATTTCTCCTGTATACTTTCATTTTATTTTGTGTATTTCCACACCCTGCTCTGACCGCTTTATGTGCTTTTCGAGTCCCAAAGCTACAATAAAATAGATTCGAATGAAACAATTGCCATAACTATGAGAACACAGAGATTTACTCATATTTCTGATCCTTCGATGACAGATCTGCCACAGTCATACAGTATTTCTAAGTACTTTTCTCATAATGCATAAAATTAAGCTTTTGATACCTGTAAGCATTCAAATTTCACGTCAGTTAGTTTGGACTTTTGCAGATGAGTAGCACAAACAATAGCAATCTTAATAAGGAAATATTTAAATAAGAAGAACAATGGAATTATTAATAATAATTTATTGGCACTTGTATTCTTTCTTACTCATAGCTACGTAAAATTAATAACAGCATAGAAAATCAAAATCAGAGTTTTCATTATTAATATTTATATCAGTAAGCCAGCACTTGAAAATCAACTGAGAGCAGGCTTCCAGCTCATCATCAGCAATGACACCAAATTAGAACTTCATTTAATGCCCCAGAAGTTGGACAAATCTGTAGTTTTTCTGCAGAAAAATAGATCTACAGAGTGAGACAGTACCAAAGGTACAAAGTAACCAGGAATGCTCAGAAGATATGAGCTGGCAAAATAGGAATGGTAAGAAGATATTTTTTGGCAACAACTGCAAAAATATTCTTTCCTCAAGAAATACAAACCCACCACAATACCACAATACGGTCTTATTCTCTTCACATTTTGCTGCTTAAAATCTGGCTTTGATCTGTATCTCTTTTACTATATGGTTCTGTTCTTTACTAAGAAATACAAGGAAACAAAATTAATTTCCAGTCCTAGCTGAAAAAAATTCACATTAAAATGAATGTGATATTCTGTGCATTGGGTATGCTTTGAGATGATTATTCTCACAGCTCATTGAAGTGACTCAAAAAAATTGCTTACTAACATTACTATAATAGTTGAATCAATAGTTGTGCTTGCTTTTCAGGATATCAAATTTAAACAGAATAAATAAATAATTTTGGAGTCCACTTTTTTCTGCAGCCGCTGTAGAACCTCCTGTTCTCTTTCTCTTCCATCATTACTGAAAACCAGGTATAATTTCTGCACTGTTTTCACATAGAGTAGGATATTCATTCTCCTTTCTATGGTCCTGGGTGTACTATTCTGTTTGCTTAATTCAAGTCATTGATCGCTTTCGGGAAAAGTGGAATGCTACAGTAATCAGAATCTCAGTTACCTCCTGCTAACCTGGATGCATTCCTAAATAGCTCCCACTATGCCCTTCAATCACATCTTGCATATCCAAATCTGATAGCCTAATCTCTTAACAGGTGGACGCATCTGTTCTGCTCTGCCAAATTCAACTTATGGTGATTGTGCTTTGAAATATTTGAAAAGTTTTTCCCAAAAACTATGCACATCTGTTATGGTTCAGTTAAATAAAAAAGACATTTTTAAATTTTTCAAAGGTTGTACATGTGTACATGTTTTAAAATACTCTTCAAATATTTTAAAAGATTTTTACATTTCATGAACTTTGGTTTTGTTTTAGCCACTGAGTAGGCTAGCTTCTTTTTTTAAGTAACTAATAAGTACAGATAGAAATAATAAATGATAAATACTCACCTGCTAATAAACAGAGAAATCACCCATCACATCAGAATAATATTATAAACATCATACTATAAAAAGAATAGCTAGTATGCTTGAATATAGAGAGTGCTAGAAAGAATAATTTTTTTAAACGTTGTACCTAATATGGTGTATAAGCAATTGTCCCATATATTCTGAATTTTTCTGAAATTACAAAATCATATGACAGGTAAAGAAGCATGGCTAGATAAAGAAACAAGGGATGGACAGGAGTAGAACAGATGCAGTAGAGAACATGAAGAGTGACTTAGAGGGTTTCCATCACATTCTTCAGTAAGAACAAACATTTTTACCAAGAAATATTTTGAGAGACGTAGCTGCATTTATTGGTTTGGGTTTTTTATTTATAATAACTGGAGAGAACTCAGTATTAGATCAGTCATTTGGCAATTCCATACCTCTTCCCATCGAAAGATATCAAAACCAGTTTGTGAGAGGAGTGTGAAGAGGCTGTAAAAACTGTGGCCTGTGGGCTTTATCAAGCTGCAGTTCAAAGTTTATTAAGGGCATGAATCTCATTCACCAAGACAGCTCTTACACGTCAATTAATACTTTGAAGATCAGACAGAATTAAATCCACAGAACAATTTAGTTGTGTGTTGTATCAACCTCACATTTCAGGTGAACAAATATGAAGAACTGCAAACCTAGAAACCAACAGATTTGTTGTTGCTCTACTCTGCAGGCACCTAAAACTTCTGTGCACTTAGATCTTCAGGAATGAAATTTCTATTTGTCCAAGATTTCCTTCATTTTGACAAGGCTAGGGGTCTGGTATTTAAATTCTATTCTACATTGCAAATAAAACTTTTATTCATTTATCTTATTAGGAGGGCCTCATCTAAAGTAAGTCTAATAGATTGTGTCTGGCAAAACATAGCATATTTTAGGAAGCTCGTTCCTTCTAATCCAAAATTTTGAAGGTTTATCCACAATTATCTCCCAGGCATTTGAGGGATAAAGACAATTTCTCTTGTTGAGACAGCACATGAAATAAAGACAATAACATAGCTATAGTATTACTGTATAACTACTATGACTGTAGTAAAGTTATAGAGTTGTAATACTAGTTAATATTATTAAATAAATGTGTCTCTCTGAATGAAAAAAAGCAAGCAGGAATTAGAAGTTCTCTTTATGCCAGGTGAAAGGGCTCTTGCCTGGGAAGAACTACATCTAGGTACTGGCTTGTGCTTCAATGGATATGTCTACATTATTCTCTGCATAGCATGAAAAATAATACGTTTTTTCCATAAGTTGAGCAGTCTCAATGTTACAAATTCACGCTAGTGGTTCCTCCTGCCTTTTCTAATTATTATATGCTAGAAGAAACTGCTCCAACAGCTCAATCCTCAAAGGTACTCTTGGTACTCACCTTTTTTTTGGTGAAAAGTGCAACCAAAAGGTTTAATCTTATCACACTGAGACTTCACGTTGCACTTCTTACCTTTTAAGTGTCGTATACTAGGGATTGCCTAGGAGTCAGGCAAGCAGAATAACTAATGGACTGAGGAGGCTGGTATAATTCTTTATGAAAATAAAGAGCTCTCAAATCCACATTCAAGAGCCACAGCTCAGACTAGTGGATATCAGAACAAAGGAGAAAACTTGAACTCTTTTTACATGTGGAGGTGTAAAAAGGAGGGAGATAAGATGTGCAAGACTGCTCACACTACACCTATTTCCTAACAACTGTACTCAGCAGGTTTGCCTTTCTCTTAGGCAAGTCATTGAACCATATATTTTATACCTCATTTGGGTAGTCTTAGTGGTAAGGTGCTAGGAAAGTTCAGGAATAGCAACAAGATCTTGCAGTCCTGTTGGCAAGAGACATTTTTATCTTTGACTGTCAGAAGCTATACATTAAATCTCATATATCTCTGGAGTTAAGGAACTATGTCCTTAGTAAATCTCTATGTTAAGAAAAAAATATTTTTTAACAGGATCAAAGTTTTCTAATGTAGCTGAGGATGCACATCTTTTTCATTCCTCAGTGTCACATCAATTACATGTGGCAGAAAATTCTAAAGGTACTCCTAAACTAGGTTGGAAACAAAACCATCTGGAAACCAATATTCCAGGCAAAAAAAAGGAAAACAAGGTTTCAGAAATTCTTTGTTTTGATTTACAGCAAAATCACATTCTTGGAAAAATTATTTTTCATAGTTTAAGAGAGCTGACTCCTATCAAGGTCAGTGGATTTCATTTATAGTGTAATAAAGCAATCATCAGTTGTGTCTCAAATTCTGAGAAGAGATGTAAAGCAGAATTCCAGGTAATTTTTAACATTTATTTTCAACTATATAGATATCTTGGGAGGGTGAGGGAAGAAAAAGGGGACATTCATGGGACTAATTTCCTTTTTACTAGATTTGAGAATCTTTGATTCTTTGAAAAGATTTTAGAGTCTTTTGCCAAAATCATTGTTTCCTCAAAAACTTTTGATATTCAAAGTACTCCAGACCTCAGAATCTGAATCCTATTCAAAATGTCTTGTATAAATTCTAGAGTTTCCTGTAGATCTCCAGAAGGTGACTAATAACTATCTCACACAGGTAGCTAGAAAACAAACTTCAAATCATAAAAAGCCACCTGGACTTTCACCTGCTACTTAAGCCAAGTTAATCCATTACATCATCTGTTCTAAAGACCTACATTGCAGAGTTGTAATTTTCTAACGGAACACTAGAACCGAATGGATGCCCACATAGGTAGAAGGAAGAACGGACAGGCTGCTGTATGAGCACAAGAGCCCATCGAAAGTTCTGTGGCTGAACCAATTGGCACCTGCTAGATGCAAAGGTGTGCCTGACTTCTTCACAAGCAGATGGTTTCACGTGCAGGTTCAAAGGCCATAATTTTGCATCGAGGTTGTTGTTTCCTCACGTGTTATATTTTTGGCTGCTTGAAATATGTCCTCAGCTTTAAAGTGATAATTCCTTATGTTTATATACCTATAATGTAATGGAATTAACAATAAACTGTTACTATACATTCCATTATATATTACATGGAGAAAACAAATCCTTTAAAAAGCAAAGATTGTTATAGATTAAATTGCATAAACCAAATATTCTGAAGAAGGAACATTGTAATAAAAAATAATATTAAAAAAAATAAGCCTGTGAACAAAGCACTTTTCATTCTGTGTCTAAATTCTGTATATGACCCATACTCCACTACACATGAAAAAGAAATCTAACGGAAGAATTGTCTCCCAAAGTCCCAGTCTCTTTTCCCCCACAAGCCTTTTCACTTAGAGTGGCAGAAAAATACATATTAATAATTATGACTGGAGAGAGTTACAGGAGCATTCACATATTCTAGATTTGTCCTGAACGTTTGTCAGTATGTCATATGATATGAATGAATGAATCACTAAAAAGATCCCCTGAGAAAGTACTTGAGGAATACGACATAAAAGAAAATTTAGAAATTTTTTTTTTTAGTGCAGAACATATGTAGGTGTTACATATGTATACATAGCTATATACATTAATATACAATACACTAAACATAATACTTACATTCCCCGTGATCTTTGACTAGATGGAAACATATATTTACAATGCAATAATATTTTTAAAGGTCCCAAATTCCCAGGGTCTTGATATGACATTGCAAGGCAAAGAAAGAAATCAGGTTTCAGCTAGGATTTTATCTTCCATGAAAAGTATTTCCAATTACTGTTTTGAGACATCACTTAATATTAGAACTGTGAAAATCCAGTACATATTCACTATCACTGACCATTATTTGACAGTGAGATATATCATTCCTATCTAATTCATATATTTAATTTTCTGAAAATCTAATAACTCTCAAACCCTTCCTTCACTGTGATAACATAATTTTTTGATATATAAGAGAAACAAAAAAAAATCTTTCTAGTTTCAGAAACTAATAAGAATCATTCTCTCCACATTGCCCATCCGTATACAGGGATTTTTCAATATAAGCTAAATTTGTTCACTCTTCCTGCTGGTATCATGTCAAAGATTAGAGGATATGTTTCCATACCTAGGATATAAAAGAAAAAATGCAGTTAAAATTAGGGTCACATCCCTAATTTTATAGACTTTATGGACAAAACAAAATCTTTTCTCAAACAAATACTCTCAAACACATATCTGTCATCACAAGAACGCAATACATTCAGTAAAGGTTAAGTAACTCCTTTCTCTTTTACAAAAATTCTTTCAATTTTTTATGGAAAAAGAAACTGCTGGAACCAATCCCCAGCGTTGTATTAACTCAAGTTTCCCACTGTATTTTAACACTCTAGCTTAGTATCAAAAATGTTGAATTCCCACTGACATCTCTGGTATAGAGAATGTGACACACTTCATGCCACCAAATGGTTGTGAAGGTTAGAAGAAAGTCCATGACTACCCTGTAGGCTCTCCAAAAATCAACAGAAGCCTCCAATTTATCCACTGTCTTTTGCCTAGCCTGCTAAGGTCAAAGTTCCGCAGTGTCTTAAATACCCAAGAATTGTCTACAGCTGAGCACAAAGCCTGTATCTCAGCAGCTCAGGAAGCAAAACACTCTTTTTCCAACTGTGATTTCTTTAACACCTTACTTTTTTATGGAACCTGCTGCAGCCTGAAATATGTTGGAGAAAAGTAGGTAACCTACCTCTGCAAAGAGTTTTCTACAAGACTTTTAGATGAAAGTAAAAATGATTAAAGGAAATTTCGCTTCTGATGTGAATGCAATTACAGGTCTAATTGTTCTTTCCAGGCTTAGAATTTTATAATTCCATTTAATTCATTGGAATGATGCTGAAATTATACCGGACTAATAATACACTGGGGATGTTTGCACCAGTGGAATCCCTCAATAGCAGTGAAGAGAAATAAGCAATTATTGTCTAGCTGCTTGGAAAAACAAGGAAGGCAGAGATATTATTTAGAATAGATTAATAATGCTGGAATAAAACTGGAAAAAAAACCCTTAAATTCAGGCCTAATTTAAGGGAAAATACTATGAAGACTGTTGCATACCCTAACAAGGGAAATTAGACTTTGTCTTGTGAGACTCTCTGGACAAAATTGCTATTAGTTTTTGTGTCCATCGTGGGAGATCAGCTTTCAAGGATGTTCAGTAGCACATTGTGAGAGACTGGAATGCTAATGCTTATACATTCAGACACACCCATAGCCAGATGTTATAGCTGGGTGTTGAACAAGACAAGGAAAGAGGCTGATAAGAGGCAAATCCTGTGAAGTGGGATAGTGCTTTTTATCATGCCAAAGTCCTTAAACCTGTGACTCAGCTGTGAAAATTCCCCTCTGGGGAAGCACCAGGACCCATGTCGGCCCGAAGGTATCCATCCTGTTTGGGGAGCCACAATTGACGCAACTACGATGACCTAAAGGCAGCTATAACATCTTAGAAAGTGTCATAAACTACTAAAGACTCCTAAAGTGTCCTGTTTACATAATTTAGTGTGAAACTCCCCAGCCAGGGAAGGCACCTAGGCATTCCCACCGAGTCTGAGCATAATATTAACACACTGGACTTCGTGTTTCATTGGCTTACCCCACCCCAGAAAAATCAAGATTTTGACCACCACTTTGACAAAACTGCTACCATCACCTTGACCACCAGACATAGAAATTGAAAGAACCAAGTCTCATTGGTGGACACATGGATGGTCACTATTTACCTTTTTACTCTAATTCTTTTTTTCTTTCTTTCTCTCTTTTTCTCTTTCTCTCTTTCTCTCTTCTTCTTTCTTTCTTCCTTTCTTTCTTTCTCTCTTTTTCTTAATATATTTCCTTAAGTGTTACTTTTATGGTTTTATATTACTCTATTACAATACATAAAAACCCAAGTGGCTACCCACTTGCTTTCCTTCGCAACCAAGTTGTTCTAAAACAAATATATATACATTTATAAAATAAATAAATGTGTTTATAAAATAAACCTATCTAAATTTATATACATATGTATATATATATTTATAAACACCAATTATTCAGTGCTCTTTCACTCCAAGACACCCCAAGGAATCTATAAACAAGAACCTGAATTACTCTCACCTTCAGGTGCAGGTCGTAGCACACATTTCTTGGACTGAATTGGAAAATCTGATTATCTTTCTTACACTAGAGTTGGTCTCGAATGGCTTTTGAATATGAATGATGAATGAGGTTCTAAGTGAAGATGAATTCTTTCATCTACAGGTGCTTCTTTAAACTCAAACTTGAAGATTAGTCAGTATTAAGATGGCTTTGACTTTTCAGTACCAGAATATTATTTTCTTCAGAAACCCTACATGTTTTGTCTTCTATCCAGCTGGGAACTAGATAACAAGTGAGCAGAACTGAAAGGGTTACCTGGCCGCTGCTTGCTCAAACACATCTTCAGACCTTAGATCTCCAACACAGCAGGGAATAACCTCACATCAGCAGAAAGTGAAACTGACTCATTGTGCTGTATCTTTTCTATCTTTACTGTCTCAGAATCTTGGTAACTATTTGCTAATTTAATTTGTTGTGACTGATACATTTTTCCAGTGTTTCCTGCTGTTATAGTCTGCAGGAGAATTTAGTTATAATGATGGCTAAACTCAACTGCAAATTTTAACAACAGAAATTATAGCACCATAATGGAGAAATGTCTAGCAAATCATGCTATTGTATCTACCACAATATAAATCTCAAGTATATTAAACCTCTCTTTGTTTCTTTGAAACTGTTAGCCTGGGTGTCAGCCAAAATCTAAAATTCACGAAGGCTTTTTTTTCCTTTTTAAATCCTATGGGCATTTCAGAAGACTGTTAGCTGAAACTCTAGATCTGTATTAGCTCTGCTGATAGAAAATTTGTATTTGTTTACACAAACTGAGTGCTTATCACAAGTAATAAATAACACCCCAAATATGATTCAAATGTCTTAGAAAATATTACTAATAAGCATATATTCCAAAGTGATTTATAAATGCATAAAAATATCAGATTAGTAAATATGAGGACATTTACAAAATGAGCAAAAGAAGTAGCAAATGCTTGTCAGACACTGAAAGGCACAAACAGCTCTAACAAGATTTCACTAAAAATGCATGTGCATGCAAAAATAAAGAAAATAAAGGAATGTGGGTCTGTAATTTGATAACACTGCAAACATTTTATAGTGTGCTAAATAATTTGCCAAGCAAGTGACGCATGTTACAAATAGCTAGAGACAAACTTCAAAAGCTTTTCCAGCCCTCTGCGTACAAAGCATCCAAGACTTTAATCAACTCCCTTCTCCCCAGTTTCCCTAATTTCCTTATCCTAAACTATTTCACACTTTGCTAATCCCTACAGCTTGAATTCCCTGGGTTTTTTTCAACCCCAAGTTCCTTCCACTGCCCTGTTCCACTTCCGACTCCACCACTCCTTTAATCTTTTCAGATATTCTTACTGTAGGTCTTCAGCAGAGTCTGCAATGACATTTCATAGGCTCCAAGAGGCAGGTGTTGGAATGTTAAACTCTTTGGATTTCTCATACTGCCATCCTCAAAAAGCACTACATGTCCCACACCACATAAGAGAATGGGTCTGGAGGAAGTTAGAATGGCTGCATTCTTTCAACCAGATCCACCGCGTCAACTTTTTCCCTTTTCTTCTTCATGTTTTATCACCATCTGGTGGCAGAACCTCAAAACACTGCTCTGAGACATCATGGATCTCACAGAGCTCCCAGTGCTATGAATTGGTTGGGAAATCACCAACTGCATATCATCCTCAACTTACTTATGGCTCCTCTGCTTCTGGCATAAATTGCAGATACAAGTAACACCACTTTCCAGAAGAACAATCAAGATTTAATTCTATATTTTATCTAATCTCTCACACTCCAGTGAGGACCAGTTCTGTTCTTCTCAAAAAAAGTAGAATTAAAGGAATACAACACATATTAAACACCACAACGTTTGCTACGCTCTTCCAGGTTTTCCAGATTTGCAGTGCGTGCTTGATCCCCAGCTGAACGTGATTTGACTATCATCTCTTCTTCCAAATGAATCTTTTTCAATTACTAGCAGTATGAAAAGATGTGTGTGCAGAGGTGCAAAAATAAGGAAAAAAAGGAGCTATGTTGTTTGAAGGATGGGACATTCGTGATAGAAATAAAATTTACATTGTTGAAAGGAGATAAATTGTAAGATTAAGTAAGGATAGTTCAGTCTTGTTTTTATGGGTTTGTACCAGACATGTGTGTGTGAGTAACTACTCAAATAACATATTTCCACAAAATAGTCTGTGTTTCAGCATTGTGGCCCTTGACTTCAACCACATTCCAGGTGGTTTTCCGGCATGGGGATCAAGGTATGCTGTGAATTTCAGGTTACTTCCATGGTGTCATTTAGACACTGCTTCTGTGCTTGAAAATTGGCTAGAAAATAGCAAGTGCAACAGTTACCTAGATAGTTGAAATTTAAACTTGTGAAACTATTTCTTCACAAATCTATGCATTCAACATTTTTGAAAAAAAAAAAAAACAAAACAAAAAAAGAAACAGATTTTATTAATTTCTTCACTAAGTTACATGTTAGTACTATATCCAAAGACCCATTATGGGCTCTTGCCCGCACTCAGAATAAAAACATCTTGCAGAAATACCACAGTTTCACCATCTCCTGCAGAGACAATTATAAACTACCATAACGATTTATTACAAAAATTGTAATTTCTAATTTAGATTAGAACTTTTTTTAAGATATTATTACAGTTATAAAGGTAATTGAAAGTTCTGCACTGACAAAGATTCTGTTGCCTGAATTTATAAAGATCAGTCATTATTTATTTTTTAATTATTAAGATCAGTCATTAGAAGCAAGTCTTAGAGATGTGGGGCTCTCTGTCTGTGTATTTGCCTTTAAAATTACTTTAACTCACTGGAAATAACTAGGGCTTGGAAACAACTATAAAAACCATAACAGTCTCATTTCAAGAAACTTTATTTAAATCCATATACATAGTGTGCTAGAAACTGTAATATAGCCTATCTATAGGCTCTGTGTATAAAGATTTGTCTCATGTTAAGTTTCTACTCTGTCTTGGAAACTTGATAAATTGAGTGAGTAGAAAGAACACAAAATAAAGAAAACTGAGTCTTATAGGGTAGCAAAACAGTATGAATAAAGAATAATATTTATCATAATTTTGAAGTATGTATTTAGAAAGAAAATACACGACTCAACAGGAAAATAACTCCTCATATGCTGGCCTGTATGGTGAATTAAAATTGAAATGTGTAAGGTCTTGATTAAATAAGAGACATTAAAATGGTCATCCTCATTTTTTTCCTGATGGGTGCTGGATTATTGTTTGTTTTTTTTTCCAAAGAGGAGTTTATGTAATCATTGTAAATGACTTTTCATGGCCCCTTTGAGCTTTTCTGGATACGAATAACATATTATTTAAAATTTCACATAATTGACATATTACTTCTGAGGAATTATATAAATTTCTCATTCATTTTGAATTATCATGTCCTTTTTTAAATTACAAAAAATCAGCTTTTATACTACATTATTATTTATCTATTTTTGTGGTTCAACCAGAGGAAGAGAGGTACATTTCGTGAAGTAAGAAAAGAAGCCTCATTATTTATTATAGTCTCATTTATTATTATCTGTAGACAAATCTAGCACTTTCTGGAGACCTCTCACAGACAATATAAAGGTAGGAAAATAAAGCATCATGGAAGACCCAACGAGACCGCATAATTTCATGCATGTTAAAAGCAAAGGCTGTCAACGGAAGAGTAAGATCTCAGTCTATAAATACTTTCTTCAAAATTAATGAAGGAAAGGAATTAACTTACTTAGACGTAAAGAATAATTCTCCCCACTGAACGAATCACTGGATGAAATTCTATGGCCTGTATTACTCATGAGGTCAGAGTAAAAGTTTATCATAATGCCTTTCTTGTCTTAAGCCTATAAATCAGACTACCTAAGGATAAAAATTCAAACAGACAATTATAACTAAAGAGAAAACACTTTAACTGAGATTTTTTTTTTCAAGTTCTAAATAGTTAAAGTCTGGATATCCATGTTTTTTACAATCCCCATCCTCCCTCCCTACTAATATTCAAGTGGAAGTAATTGCATGTCCCACCTTTGGCAACTTAGAATTAAAAAGCATCAAAAAAAGGTTAGATCTAGAGGTTAGTGAGTATGTTGTATGGGTAACACTGCAGAATGCAAAGGTCAGACTAGATGACCCAACAGACTTTTTTCTCTGCTTCTAATATCTGTGATTCACTGACCTGGCATTCTTCCAAAGACACTTTAACAATTCTTCGTTCTTTGCTTCTGTACATGTAACCCAGAGGGAAAACAGTGATGTGACAGTCCAAATTATAGAAAGAAGAAAATTCAAAAATATTGTACATGTGGAAAACGGCAATACATGCTTAAGTTATAAATCAGGGGACAGATTTACAAAAGTATTTTATCTGCCAAAAATGCAAATATGCACTTGTTGAGACTAATAGAAATAGCTAACTGGATACTTAATTTCTATAAATACTCCTGTTAATCCACTACTTAGAATTTGGGGTTTTCCCGGTATAAACAACTGAGCCTCTCTGGATGGTTTTCAGGTAAAATAAAGGGAAATTCAAATGGATAAGTGAGTGCACGTGCATGCAACATTTTTGATTTGAGGAAATAGCAATATAGTGAGATTATATAAGTAATAGCTGTGCTTGAAGTATTATTTTAAGTTCCTGGATGTAATAATGACAGTTTAGCAAGGAAATAAAATGTTGCTCTTAGGTACATATCACTCTCCCCAACAGCCACAGAAACACAGCCTAACAGATCTTAACACTTAGCAGTTTGCTGAAAAAGAGCTGCTGAATTTAAGAGCTATGGACAAGAGCTCCAACACTCAATGTAGTTGTGCAATGTAACACACAAATATACTTCCTTCATGCTGAGAAGTACCAGTGCAGTGTAAAGTACAGCTGCCAGCCTTTAATTGTTGCACACTTTGTCATGTGGCTGTCTCAGTCGTACAATCTTGTCTGAAATACAAGGCAGTCATCTTTTTACCTTTGGTTGAGCATTTCATATGCAAAGCAGAAGAAATAGAGGCATCTCCACATTCTCTCATTTTCAGCAGGATAATCTCATTCTTCTCAAGGTGCTTTTTAAAGGCTTGTTTTCAGGGTTCCTAAAAAGCATTCTCCATTCACAGCTTCTTCTCAGCCTGATGTTCAGTCTGCATTTGCCCTTTCCCATGCTGCCTGCACCAACAGCAATTACCCTTTCCTCTCAACAAAAGAGCTTAGTAGACAATTTTTTGCCTGAGGAAGTTGTATGTTCTTCCCTTTGGATAACCTGCAATGAAGTGGGACACACGGCAGCCCGTACTTCTGCTTGAATAGATTTTTTTACTGTAATTCTTTCCCTTTCTTCATGTAACTCTATCCACACCAGGGAATAAAAGTGGCAAGGGAGAATCTAGTCTAATATTTTGCTTTTGCCTGGCTGCTTGTAATGTCTGTCTGATTTTGTATTGCATGTTGATGACACTCTTGAAGATTAGTAGGTACTTTGGATAGTGGGATATGATACTTGACTATGTGAACTCAGTCCACTTTGAGACTTCAGTCTTTTAAAAACTGTTCAATTTTTGCAAAACATCTTATTTTGGGTTTTTAGCTGGCAACAAAATTACTATAATTTGACCGGCAGATGTAAGTCCACTTACGGATGCTTTAACTAGTTTGTTTCAACTAAATTCTCTGAAAGGTCTCATCTGGTAGATGTTCCAAGATTTTTCTTTAAAAATACTGACTCCAGACACAAATCATAAGTTTATTTGGGATTTTGTTTGAAACACGCCTGGAAATTATATCAACCTTCACAAAATAATGTAGGGAGCTTGTTTAGAAAGGGGAGAAATTACTCAACTGCTCCCTCGAGCCCTTGGGAAAGTATCTTACAGCCTCATTTCTCATTTCCATGGGCAGGCTTTCCCTAGGTTATAGAGTTCACCTTTGCAAAAAGACTGACCATCCCCTTACCCTTCTTGACTGAGACTGTGCCAAAAACCACGTAGAGATTCCTTGTATCATGGTGATGGATAGAAAAAAGAGGAAGCAAAATGTGTTTCTGCAGTGTAATGTTTAGCCTAGTGGTCACTGGTGGAAGAAAAAAATCTAAGGTGTCAAGGTACATCTCCTATGTAACAAAACATCTGTGCTAGGAGCAAGTATCAGAATAAAGGCATCTCTGCTCCAGCATAAATAAGATCTTGGCCTATAGAGCCCTGACTGCCCCTTCTTTATTTTCCACTTCAGCTTTTTTTAGCAAAGTGCGAAGGTGACATATTACTTTATCATATTTTTCCACAAGTCTTGAGCTGAAAGCAAGTAAGCCGATCGTGAGGATCAGACTTTGACACACATATTAAAAATCAAAATGGTCATAAATCAAAATCAGTGTTTCCTTCGTCCCAATGCCTGTAAATATCCAGTGTAAGTTAAATTGCAGAGAATTAGTGGTCACTGCACCTGAACTTTATTTCCCCTAAGTGGAAGCTTTCAGCTTTCATTTTAAAATTTTCCCTTGTGATTGAGTGAACACAGATGACTTCTACACCTGCTGTGAAGGACTCTTCCCCATCACTGAAATGGAAAACACCATCCGGTTTTCACACCAAGTGAGAACACTCTCTGTGGAGACATCTTTTATCATTGTCTTTCTGCCACAACACTTTTTCCTGTATTATTTAAGTTCTGGCTGTATCAGGTCATCAGCTGTGTAGTCGTTTGTCAGAAAGCTGGCTTAGACTAATCAAATACAAAAGATTACAACCTCAACATTAGGGAATATCAGTGCAGGAAATCTGCTCAGTGCCACCTGTTCTCCTACAGCCATGTAGCTCTGTAATACACTACTGTCATTGCTAGTAGCAAGCCATAAGCTTTGTACTGAATTTGCACTCCCTCAGGACAGAAGTTTGCCAGGCTTACTCTGTCCAAGATTTCCTGACTTGTCTGCAGGTTTTGTTTCACTCAGTGTCCTGGTTTCAGTGGGGGTAGAGCTAATTTTCTTAGCATCTGATACAGTGCTGTGGTTTGGACTCAGTATGAGGATAATGTTGATAACACACTGATGTTTTAGTTGTTGTTAAGTAATGCTTATCCACAATCAAGGACTTTCAGTTTCCCATGCTTTGTCAGTGAGGAGCTGCACAAGAGGCTGGGAGGGACCATGGCCAGGACAGCTGACCCAAACTGGCTAAAGGGATATTCCATACCACAGATTATACCCACTATACAAACTGGGGAGAATTGGCCAGGAAGTGCTGATCACTGCTTTGGTACAGGGTCAGCATTGGTCAGAGGATGGTGAGCAATTGTATTGTGCATCATTTGCTCTTGAATTTTACTCCTCTCTCTCCCTCTTCTTTTCATTATCATTATTATTATTATATTTTACTTTATTTCAAATATTAATTAAAATTTATTTCAATTATTAAACTATTCTTACTTCAACCCATGGGTTTTATGTGAGGTGGGGGAGAAGGAGTAGTGAGCAAGGAGCTGCAAGGTATTTAGTTGTCATCTGAGGTTGCACCAAGACACTTGCTTTAACAGAAACAGTAGTATTTTTAATTATCTCATCTCTATGGCTAATTTGTTTCATTATGATATCACCATAGTTTTACAAACCTAGCATAATCATGTAACACAGAAAATACAAGCCTGCCATGTAGAGGTCTTAAGAGGCAAAGGCAGAGAATGTGGTATGGAGGAGAACAAGCATGGGAAGAAAACAGTAGGGGCACAGACTGGCTCTGGAGGCTGCAGAGTGTAAACAAGTCGTCAGTAGTCCATTAAAGAAACGCAGACCTAGATATGGCCAAAACTGAGCTTAGTGGTAGCTAAGAATACAAAGAAATACTATCTAAAACACATAAAAAGTACCATGTATAGTAAATTGTGATTAGCATGGGTCTGCAGACCAATAAAGAACTGAGACGTACAAGCTTGTTAGCTAAAATATAAAAAGATACAAGTGAATCCTTGAGTGAAGAAGAAACCATCATCATGAACATCATACCCCTCAGTGATGGACTTCAGGTGCTGGCAACTCATTGTTAACCTCCTCACCATAGTAAAAATACTGACATTACGACCAGAGGAGCAGCAGAAAGGTATGACATCACAAAGAGGATAAAACCTGAACGCACGCATAATAATTTTAGCTATCTTATTATCCCTGCTTTTATTGTAACAGCTCCATCTGGACTAACTATTATTCAATTACTAAATTTCAGTTACCTAAAGCCTTTTTGGTGCTTTATAAATCTATGCATATGCATACCTCAGGTGCATTTTCCCTTTACCCATGAAAAGAGGTTTTGAGCATAACATCATGGTTCCTGAGAGTTTGGTTCTCACTGGGAGTACCTCCATGGGTTACACTAGTTTACTAGAGAGAAATTCAAGTAAAATCAAGACAGCAAAACAAAAATCAAAATTATTTCCTATTGCAAAAACAAAAATTACAAATAACTATTAAAATTCAGGCACAACAATCCAACGCTGTTGAGTTTGCACAGTAAAAATTTTATTTCCTCCACTTTACATAAATCTTTCCATTCTCTTTTCAGTGGATATGTAAGTTTAAAAACTTCTTCAGTAAAACAACGACACTTAACAAGTTTCATTTATTTTGCTGCACCAGAATACCCCTGCCTAAATGGCAGTCCTACAAAATTGTGAGTTTGATACAAAACCAAGAGGGACTGAAGTTCTGAGAATTCTTCTGGAAATGTCAATTGTAATGTAGTTGAAAGCACTTTATTCTGGGCCTAATGTTCTAGAAAGGAAATCCCCCCAAAAGTCCTCTGGTAACATTTATATCACATTATGTGTGGCAGGACTGATGGAATGAAATAATCATTGGACTATTTTAATCCTGCTGGGGACACTGTCACTGCTGTGAGCTGCAATCCAAAAGTGATTAGGGTACTAGAAAGACATGCAGTTCCACCCTTCGTTCTTTGTCAGAAAAGAGAAACTTCATTTTAAGCAATATTCCAGAAATCTTTGAGTAAGGATGATGAAAACCCATGCAGAAGCTAAGTCCAGTGTCAACCCTGAAACAGTATGGTAGCGTCAGATTTCTCAGTTCCTGCTTACCAGAGGAAAAGGAAAAGAACATGAATCACAGCTTTAAAAGAATTCACAGTGGTAGAGATAAATAAGCCAACTTTGTTTTTTTTAATTTAGTCTTTGCATCTTCTGAAGTAATTTATATGAACATAGCATGGCATAAAATCACCCCAAATGCTGAGGAAAAAGAGAATTTTTAATTGTAGCCTTGTATACTGATTTTGAATAAAATAGAAATACATGACTGTCTCTGGAGAAGCAGTCAAATGCTTTGAAAGCACACACATATATTCAGATACATAATGAGGTACTACCTATAATTTTAAGGCTCTGGAGTAGGCTTCAAAAGAGTGCAGGTTCCTCATGTAAACAGTAGGGAAATAAAAAAACCCCTGGTCCTTCTGAAGAGTGATTGGGAACATTTAGATTATGCCTAGTTGCTACTTTATTTGTATAAAAACTGCACCTTTAATCACCTCTGAAAAGGTGTATCCCTGTCCTCCACAGAGGACATGTGTCACTGAGGTACCAAACATAGGTATCATGACAAACCTTGACTGTAGGTACTGAAAATAAGTCTCTCATTCTGCTACCATCCTATAAACAAACATTCGGTTCACTCTGGATGAGAAGAAATTGTAAGTAGCACTTTCATTTTTTCTGTCCTTTAAGCACACAAGATGGAGATGCCAAATGTTTATATATTGCCATCTTATATTATACAATGAACATTTAGCTGTTTCAAGCAGTGGAAGTGTATTATTTCCTTTGGAAGAGGGCTTACAACATAAAGGTTTATGCAGAAAAGGAGATTTTAATTTCTGTTTTCCTATTTAACATAATTGATGCCTTAAATAGGAAAACAGAAATTAAAATCTCCTTTTCTGCATAAACCTTTATGTTGTAAGCCCTCTTCCAAAGGAAATAATATGAAAAGTAATTCCAGCAATATTTTTTTTGTGCTAATGAGCCTATATTTTCAAAACTATATTTGCATGTACTCAACCACTTGTATCACTTATGATTTAGAAAAATTAAGGGTTTATAATTTTTCCTCATAAATCAATTCCTTCTAACTGAACAAGCTTATTCCTTTTCACCCATCCTAATATAAGACAGATTTTTTCTTCTGTTATGGCATGTCCATCACTCTACCATTTGCTCAAAACACGGTGTTGCTATGAGCATTTTGGATTCCTCCCCATTTGGTTTTCTTATATAAAGCAAAGTTGATTGCCTGCAAAAGACAGGAAGACCTGTAAGCTGGAGTGAGCTATACATGGTGGAGCATCTGGTTATAGTCAATGTTCCTCATAACCTTTTACAGATCATATGTTATCTACATAATCAGATGAAAATCCTTTCGATAAAGTAAAACAAAGTGCAAGAATCAGCCTTGGCCATAATACTCAATTTAAGCCAGCTCCCCTTACCTCAGCTGTCTTGACGTGCATGACCACAACACTTTCAGGTCTACTGTTCCAGTGAGAGCACTGGATTTCTTCCAGTTTTCGCAAAGTCAGCATAGTACTTCCCCCTCCATATTGTCCTACAGGACGAGGTACTGATACAGGCTACATTTAATTTTGCTCTCTAATGAACACTTTTCATAAAGAGATGCCCATGCCACTCAGCTAAGTGGTAATATATAACAAATATGGTACACCAGGACCACAATCTACTGTAGAGGGTACCAGATGGACAGCACATCAAGAATTATATTTAAGGATAGTCCAGAAAATCCTACATTTCCAGAGATACTTTCTTATATTGTTATCAATATCAGAATATCCAGCATATTAATTTAATCTTCTTTTCCATCATCCCATCATTATGTTGTGGATGATCAAATATTGGCAGTATGATACTCATGAAATAATGCAGACTCATTTAAAGCAATATGGGGAGATTGCTGACAAAATTATTTCCAACACAAGATAGGAATATTCCTCTTTCTGCTATCAATATTTGCTTTAAAAAAAAAAAATTCTATTCCCTTATCAGCTCAGAGTTTCACATGACTGAAATTAACAGCAATAATCTTCTCTTCTGCAATAAAAAATGTGTATAAAAATTACACAGCAATACCTGTAATACCATCCATTTTTCAATTCAAATGCTAAACTAGACTCTCACACTGCTGCTTGGACACATTACCCTAGCATGGCAAATTTGTCACTATAGGAAGAAAAATGCTTTTCTTTTGTTCCCTGACTCCTTTTTAAGTCAGCTGAAGATCACGTTATTTCTTCCTATTTTAAACACTGAGGGGAAAAGGGAATGTAGGGTACAGGGAAATCAACAATTTTCTTTTTTTCTAAAGAGTGTATTAAAAGATTAGCAGCACACAGGAGGAATAGCATGATGCTGTAGAATAGCCTGGTGTCCTGTATTTAAAACTGAAAAAGATTAATACATATTCATCCTATTAGGCTAGCTTGCTTTTTCTTTCTCAGATACCAGCAGCTAGGATTTGCATAAAGTATAAATTCACTTTTGCTTTGCCATATTATGACATTCTGTGCCTAACAAAGGCTGCCTACGTTTTCCAGGTCTTTTTGCCCTTCAAGTAAACTGCAATAAGCAGTGGGAAGATGCGTACAAGCACCCCGCATTAAAACACTGCTCTTTCTGAGACAGGAGGAGACTGCCATCTGCTGGTCTCTGGCCTCTACACGAAGTCAGGCAAAGGGTGTTGAGTGAGGATCTCTGCAGTGGCTTTTTTTTAAAGCAGATAATACTTTTCTTCTCCCTGTTCTTCATAAGCATATATTTGCATAAATAAATATGTATTAGAAAATCAAGCCAGGCTATGTGGTCACCTGCTCCAATCTAGCTGTGCAGGATGCTGATGTGATAGATGGCATGTAGCATCCATTTGATGTAAATTTCTGCCATTTCAAAGATAAGGCTAAATGGCAGTGGTATAATAGTACAGATATTACAGGTATGGAGATTCTGATACATGTATGGACCACATCATACAACTGTGCCGAAATGTCATCCTTCTGAAAGGCAAAAGAGTGCTGTTTTGTCAGTTGTTTTGGCAGAATATATTCAGCCCTGCCACCACAGCTGCCAGGTAACTTCCCATTCTTGTGTAGTGATGCATTAAAACACCCATGACATCATGCTTCTGCATAACATATTCCTGCTGAAGCTCACCTCTCTTTCAGGCATGGTGTCTTTTTTGCAGTGCTGTCAGGAAGGCGCAGATGCCCAGTTCCTGTCTAGTTAAATCGCCCATGTAAATTAGGATAATGCTAAAATACCGCACTGCGAACAGGAGTAGCTGACACAGACACACTCCATCTCACCAGCCACTGACCTCTCATGGGGTAGGCAGACAGACAGCAGCACTTAAACTGGCATGACAATGGGCCATTGTCCTGGGAGAGAAGTGTCCTGCAGTACTGTGGTCCTGCCTTGCTCCCGGCAGGGCTCCACACCGGCTGCACGAACACAGGCAGACACACACGTGCTGCCCCGTGCTAATGCAGCACACTTCAGTTTTCTAGTCCAATAGAAAAAAGCCTTGAGACAGCACAAAAGGCTTTTAAACAGGAATATTGGAGAAGTATAGGTATAGATATAGAAACATGAAAAAAATATTTTGCATTATGAGAATCTAAGGAAGCAGGGTACATGTATGGCTATACCTGGACAAAGCCCTTGACCATATTCTGCAGCACTACCAATAAAAGCGTGAGTCTGGAAACAGCTAAAAGGACTAACACATCCCTTCTACATGCCCAAGAGCTTAACTTGGCCCCCCTTACAATCCAGCATGCTTTCCTTGTTACCTGTGATCTCGGTAAAGAAGCTGCTGGGCAGAAAAGCAGGCTGAGAGAACTGAAAACAGATGATTTCTTGACCATTCTGGTAGATTAGATGCAAGGCAGTTAATCACTGAATGCAGTACTCTGTGCAGTACATTTCAGTTTAATAGGAGCATAAGCCTAAAACAGCAGCGATACTCCCCCATCTGTAAACGATGTGTGCATCTGTTTAACTGGACTTTCTGGTTTGGCATTTTTTTTCTATCTAGAGCAGCACCTTTTTAGAGAGTAAACTCTGAAGAAACAGACGTTTCCATGCAAATGTTAAAGGAAATATTTCACTGATATGAAAAATCGCTTTGAGCAATTATTTTCTATATTTTTCATCCACTGAGGGAAAAATACAAGAAATTGAAATCCTGCTTTGAATGAAATTTCAATCCAGGTTCTATGATAGCTATGCTGCCTTCTCTTCCCTAACATGTTGTTCAAAATTCTTAATGCTACAAAGCACCGGAATTCATGTTTGCAGTCAGTTCTCTATAACTATTTCATCTCTTTCCTAATCAGTATGCTGGATGACTGCATATTTAGTACAGATCCCTTACACTGATTCCTTCCTCCCAGATGAATTGTTTAACATTTTTCTACATTAAACTGCATTTTCTACCTGATAGTTCACTAAAATGATCCAAAATCAGATGTGTTTTGGTTTGTTTTTTACCAACTGTTATCTTTTTTCAGAAAATAAAGAAAAAAATAGACTAAAGTATAGAAAAAAATAAAAAAAGTATAGAAAAAATAAAATCTAATCTAATCTAAACTAAATCTAATAACAGTAACAATTTCTATTACAAAATCCAGCTGTTTCCAACAGCTTCTGTTTGTTATACATCCTTTTCCCAAAAATAAGGTCAGAATGCTTGTTTTCATTAGAAACTGAAATGAATACTTTGAACTAAATCTGTCTGTAATAATTTCAAAGACAATTCTAAACTAATGTAGTCAGACAAAGATTAAGTGAGTGAATAAATATCTCTTGGGCTTGTAAACATGCATTTACAATCTAAAAAAAAAAAGTAAGATCATCAAGGACCCACCTTTATGTAAATAATTTATAATTTTGGAATTTGTTTAGAAGAGCAACATGGAATTATTTTAAAATGTACATCTGACCAGCATTTGCATATTATAGTAACATTATAATATAGCCATACCTTTATGATCAATCTGATACAGACATGATAATAAGTCCTGCCCTCTCCTGATCCCATATGTAGTATATTTAAAACATGCTTTCAAAATTTATTCTAAGGGAAAAAATTTATATTGTGGTGTCTATTATCTGATTAGGCTGAGATTTTATTAACCCATCTAAGGCACTGTTGCTCTATCTGACTTTCAGTTGTAGCAGTGCAAGTCTTGCTTCTCCTACCCTCTCAATTTGTAATAATAAGGAAGCTGTCTTTTACTTAGAATTCATTAATGGACAGAAACAGAAAATTCTATCTACAACAGTTACACAACAAATTAAGTAGTAAACTGCTCTATGGAAGATATATAGCTCCACCAATTAAACCAAGACGTCTGCATCCCTATTTTCAAATGACCTTCCAAATTTTTGTTCATCCAATTGTGTTGTAGCTTTTTTAAATGTAGGTGACATTCACATCTTGCATCACAGGGCTCTTTGGCCTTCTTAAGATTTAGTACAAAAATTACGTGAGCGCTATCTTGGCCTTCTCCATGCACCTAAAAAGCCTGTTTTGATGAACCAATTGCCTTCGTGCCTTTACAAAGGCATCTGGTTCTCTTTGAATCTTATCACAAAGCCTTCCCTATAGATGTGTTACCATTGGCAAATGTTGCAGGATGGAACAAGTTGTAATTTCTTATAATTATGCTCCCTGCTTTAACCAGAATGACATTTATATAAACCCCTCCTGCTAGACTTTATCATGTCTCTCCAGAGTTGTTAGATCTATAGGCTGAATCAGTCTGAATACATGTGTCTTACACTTTCCCCTTCATCCCGTGCAGCCTTGTAGAAAGATCATGGCATGGATGGATCTTCGCTGCCTCTGTGCTCACTGTAACCAGAGACTCCACTGTGCTCAGAAGTCCAATCACACATGACTCCTCCTTCACAGAGCAGTGCAGGAGCCAAGCAGTTTCCAGGCTGCTGAGTTTATCCATTTGTGCTAGTTCACAGAGGCATTATGGGATGTCACTCTGACCATCATGAGGCTTTTTTGGGATGTTATCCACTGATCTATACTGAAGGCCCTGTTACTGCAGCATCTTGACCTTTGCTGACTTTATCCCCACACTTCTCTAAGACTGCAAGAGTGGTGGGAAGAGTGTAGGCAGAAAGAGTGAAATAATTGTGCTGTAACACAGAAGTCTCAGTCAGAACAAGGTAGGGTTTCAGATGTCCAGCATTTTAAACCAGTATTCACCTCACTTCATCCTGTTTCTCAGCACAGTTTTCAGCACAAATCACAGAGTTCTACAAAGGACACACAAGGATTAGAAAAACAGAGGGAAATACATGCTTCTGTGTGAATGTCATAGAGATTAGGTGTGGACTTGCATCTGAAGGACAGAATTTTATCTAGAGTAAACTGGCCTGATATTATTGACATCACTGAAGCTGCATTATTTACACCAGCTTATGAGCTAGCTCAGAAGATTCAGCAACTGGACATTTCCAGCTAAATAAAAAGGAGGCTGCCAGGAGACTGGTTTATGGCTTAAAAATAGTGAGCAGGATACCACAAGGACCTAGGTAGTGATTTGTTAAGCTTTGAGGGCAAGACTTAGAAGCAAATCTGGGCTGAAAACCATTTGCATCCAAAGGCTGCTGTCACACCAAATGAGCTACCTAGCAACACAAACAGACTCCCCTGTGCTAATGAATTTAAACATAGCATGGATGCATTACCACCTATGGCTCCTTCTCTCCAAATCACCCAGATGAGCTGCAACTCAATAAAATGAAGTCAGCAAACATTTATGAATCTGAAGCTGCAATCAGTGTTCAGATTTTTATCATTTTTATCCTGAAGTTCATTGCAAACTGTGCCTATTGACACACAATTTCTTTCTCTCAGAACAGGATCCTCCTGTCAGTCTTTTCACTTCACTCCTGCTCTGCTCTGCAAAACCAGCTTTGACATGCAGCAGCATGTTGGTGAAAAGAGAGAAAAAGAAGGAGACCTAATAAGAGATAATTTCCCTTTTGACCTGAGGTTGTAAATCTCATGAAGCATTCTGACACTGTGTAAGGTTAATACTACAACAAATAGCATATCACAACAGCAAATATAAAGCACTATCTTTTTGTCTGTCTGTGCACTGAGTGGGTTGATAGTTTTTATTTCATATTTCATTTACACCTTGCTGAGTGATGCCATAGAAATGGTAGAAGTTTCATCTCCTCCCACTTCTGCAGCAGCACAATATGTGTAAGAGCAGCAGCTCCCACACTGCGCACTGGAAGCTTGAGCTGGATGCCGATCACAGGTTCATTTCTATTTTTCCTACACAGCATTCTCAGATGCTAGAAGACGTCCCTTATTTTCTTATTAAAGCTTGTTGCAGAAATAACATCTAACTGAAAAACTACCTCGGAACTTTAATCACATAAACTAAAAACACTGAGGTTTTCCTCAAATTTCTTCACAAGGTAAAATGGGAGATCAAATCAAAATGAAATCTGTTTAGGAAAATAAAATGAAGAAAACAAGTATTTGGATATAAGACAGACAGTCTCAAGCAAGTAGAAAGGGGTAATGTTGCATATCTTTTGTTTATCAGTATTGGTTCACTGAAAATGTAGCAAACACCTCTGAAAATCTCTGAAACTTTCTAGAAAGTCCTCCTTTTCCAGAGGACTAAGAGAAAATTCATTCTAAACAAGGTCAGCCAGTACTATTCAGAAAAAGATGACCTAGAGGACTTAAGTCATGAGCAAGCCCAAGAGTGCTGCAAGATGCTCAAGGCCATCACTTTGGTTATCGTTTCAGAGATAGATAAGTCAAAGTTTTTGAAAGGTCAGTGCTGTTAAGTCAAGCTGTATTTCAGTCTGAAATCTTCAGAAAGCAAGCAAAATGGCCGATGAGTTTAGTAATGAGCTCAGAACTCTTTTCATTCAAGATAATCAGTTTAAAATTTGTTAATGTTGGAAGTTATTGAGTAGAGATATTTCTACCATATCCAAGGTGTTCCAGATTTGCCCAGTCTGGTTTGTCCATCAGTATAGAAGCATTTCTCACAAGTTGCCAGAGGAAAGTTCATTAAGTAACCCTCTCCATGAGCAGTTTCACTGAAGTGACCAAGAGCTGAAGGTACATGTTATTTGAATAAGTTAATCCCGTATCATGTCCACATGAAATATTTTTCAGCAAACCCTTCACACTACCACTCTACTGTAGCAGAGGACCATTCCAAACATACATATCAGTGATCCTTGTCTGCTGTGAGCAGGAAGGCTGACATATGTGCCTGTAAATTACACTGAAATGGTGTTCGTAAAGATAAGTAGCAGAGATTGAAGATCTATGAACTTTTGAGGTATTCAAAAAATGTCTCTCTCTCTAATACAATGAAAATTAAAATCTCAGTGTCTGCATGAGCAGATTATCTATAAATATAAAAAGAATTCTCTAAGCAAAATTGTTACACTTTAGTTAGATACATTTTTCTCTTTTAAACTTTTGTTTAGTCTAAACTAAATAAAAAATATTTTTAATTAAACACTCACAATTTTCCCTAATTATAAAAATGCAGGTATTTTGAATATTAATTTCTTTTTCTAACAACTGCTTATATTTGGAAGTTTATCAACACTGAATCTGGACATTAAGGTCTGATTTCAATAAATGGTAATTCAAGGGAAGAAATCAGCCATTTTTCAGACTACTACCAGCTCAGTCTAGATATTAGCCACAAAAGCAAATTTTGTTACTCTTCCAAATTACGATTGAAGTATTTTTCCAAGCTATTGCAAAGTTCTGTATTTAATACATAACAGAATGAGGAAGTTTCAGAGGGGTTTTTTTCCCAGTCAAAAATACTGCAGATTTAGGAGACCCACATACCACAGGAGCCCTAAGTTTAGTTTTCAGAACATGGCATTCTAAAGATTAATGACTCCATTACACTGGTATCAGGATCTTTTTCAGAATATAACCACAAATTTTGTCAGTAGCATTCTGTCTTGCAGCGTTTCAGGTCCTTAACATGCACAGCGATATTCCACTCTCAGCATGCTGCAGGGGCAGCCGCATTTGTTTCATATCTGCAGTGAGAGGCATCTTACAGATCTCATAGATGTGTTCCAAAAAAAGAGCCCAAGAGCTACTTTGATAGACAGACCTTGAGTCTCGCCTGTAAAAGAGCACTACTGCGCTTCAAGACACATGCATGGCAATACTCTGAAACTTGACTTGCCTAAATCAAAGCCAGATTGCTGACGAAACTAGCACAGAACCAACAGAAGTACATTGTATATTAGTGGAACTTTGAGAGACTGATATATCTTGTGTCTAAATGTAATGTAATTCTAAAATCCAAAAAGAGTCATCAGAATTCCCACCGCAAAGATCAGAGAAATTCTGATACATACCCCATGAGTTTGAAGCGGAAGTTGCTACTCAGGTAACATGGACTTCACCTCCAGGAAAGTTAAAGATTCCACATCACTTACACATTGTCCTACCAAATCCCACCTAGATTGGCTCTCACTTGAGCACTCAGAATGTCTGATAATTAAGAAGCAACTACTTCATAAGAGTAATTGGGAGCTGGTCATGTTCCCACTACAGAACAGAGTGGGAAAGGAATTGCTCATAACAGGAGGGTGGGAACTAGATTATCTTTAATGTCCCTTCCAATACAAACCATTCTACGATTCTATGGAGTACTCAAGGCTGCCTCAGATAAGGAGGCTGGCAAAGACAGTAAACTTAAGACACTAAGTCAACCAAACAAGAAGAACACATGTAAAGAAGCAAAGGGAAGAATACAGAAAACGTCATCAAACATTTAAATGGTTAACCGATGTGGAAAATCACTAGTAATAATATACTAATGATAGTATACTACTATCATTCATTCAACTTCATGGAAATATTGATCACAGCAAGACTTTTGGAATTTGATATTTTTAGGCAGAAAGAGTTGACAAAAGCCTAGGAAAATAGCTGCTTAAGGAGCCTGAATTAGATGCACTAAATGCAAATTCCTTTAACTCTGTCACATCCTTAAGGCCAGAACCAATTGCTCAGTGGAATGGACAGAGGTTTTAGGCTATTGAATTAACAAAAAATTGAAAGTGAACATACCAAAGTTGTTTCCGACTTTCAAATCCTCCAATCCGGACATTTCTACACTAGTAGAAAAGCACTTGGAAAGGTATTAGCTGATATTCCTGATGTTCCAAGATGTAAGATCTTTCAGAATTCTCATTTCAACATGAGATAAATGGGAACATAGAGGATAGATTTACCTAGCAACACACATTAATGTAAACAGCCACCAAACTAATTTGTTAGTCAAGGTGGCAGGGAAGGATGCTGCAAAGTCACTGAAGGGCCAATAAAATTTGAGAAATGGAAAGCAAACATCTCAAGGGAGAGAGATAAAAATAATCACAACATGTAAGGTTTGATGCCAGTTTGGATTTCTGATTTATTCCACTTGTAAGCCCTTTTTGTCTTCCTATGTGTTTGCAGTTTCTACAACATAAATGATCCATATCCAATTCAAAGTAAAACTAAAAAGCAGAAGTAGAAAAAATCTGCTTATCTCCATTCAATTTTGGGAGCATGAGAAATACCCAATTTTCACGTGCTCCTTCCTAAAACAAGCTCAGTGACTAAGGCAAGGAATATGTTGTAAATGGGCTGAAACATAATGATCCTTTTAGTAGCAGAATGGAGAATGATACCAATGTGCTCCCTGTGGACTCAAAATCCATTGAAAATGTCGCAGAAAAATAAATAATTGCATGGAAAGGCTGAAATGCAACAATAGTATCTAGGAATATAGATGGTCTGTACTTTCAAAGGATGTTGCTGTTTATAAGTTCTTCCAAGTAATGTCTGCTGTCTTGCATTTGTGACTTTCTCATATCCTTAATGGGTATAAGCATGAAAACAAAAGAAATATATAGCACTGGAAACATCAGTTATATGATTGCATGTACCACTGACTTAAAAGAAAAAAATAAAACCTTGACAGAGACAGGCAATTTCCCAATAAAGTCTTCAGTTTATTCAAAAGCCATTTTTATCATCAATAAAAACAAAATTCCAAGATTTTGTGAACAGCAAGTTTTGTCTTAGCTAATCACCACCTCTTCCCACACCCAGGAACAGCCAGCAATGGATGGCAATGAGATCTGAAGTTATGATGATACCATCTGTGCCAGAAAAAAATGTTTAGGAATGTATAAACCAGAAATGAGATGACTGTAAATTACTTGCAGGCTTATAATTTCTCTGTAATATTTCACAATTTTGAAATTAAAACCAGGTAGTTGGAAAAAAATTATGCACATACTGGCTAAATGGCACACACAGAGACACATGTAGATAGTTCTTGTTTGTCCTGTGCTTTTTATCCTGTTCATACATTTGAATGTATTTCAAAAATACACAAAGAGTAACAACACTATAAAAATAAGCATTAAGACCTGCATTGTATTTACAAAAGAGTAGCATGTCCACAGTTTTTGCAATTCAATTATTTTTCTTATAAGGAAAAGCATCTTTTTCCTATATAATGCATTCTTTCATCTTAAAATAGATACTCTTTACTTCCACAGCATAAATGACTGGAAAACACAATTGGATCTCTGTAGTACAATTTTAAGGTCACTGGGATAAAATATTTCTTCCATATTCCTAGCAGTAATTTTCTGAAAGCTGTTACTAAAATGAGAACAATTATACAGTTTTATAGCTTGTGGATGCAAGAGAACTGCTTATCAGTGTCTAGACACTGTCTTCCATAAAATTCATGGGCCTACATGTTGCCTCCGAATGCTGCATTTAGCCTTGGGATCTTTGATTTAACTGACAGATGTGCATAATCTCAACCATTGGTTAGCTCCCTCATAGCTAAACAGCTCTTCAGATGTATGTGCCAAAACTATTCCAGCTGAGGGAGCAAATTCGGTTCATTAGATTTCCTCCAGATCTGGATGTTTTAAGTGGCAGCTTAGTAAGGATAGAAACTCTTCCTCTAGACCAACTTTACTCGTTTTGCTTGATCCACAAGCCATTTCTGTTTTGCTTCACAGGCCACTGATGTCACAAATGTTTGAGTTCAGGCTTACAATTCTGAGAGCTATGTTTACAAGAATCTAAAATGGAGTTTAGCCCATAATATTTACCTTTACTTCTTGGAACAAATGTTAGGCTGGATAAATTACACTTTGTAGAAATATACTCAACCAAGTATAACAAAGTAAATGATGCAAAGGTAGAGTTATATGTAAGAGCCATGTAGTGGGAAATGACAAGGTACTTTATTCTGTGACAATCGTATTATAATAACTCTGAAGCCTTTTTTATTGAAGGTTTATTTTCTTCATTGCTTAGGTTCATATTTCAAAAACATAAAATCACATGGGAGACTGTGCCTGAAAGCAAGTTTTTACATGATCATGCTTACATCAAAAAATACTTAACATCAAATACTCCCCCTGTCAGTTATTGAAGTGCTGCTTAAGATTAGTAGTTAAGTAGAAACCCGGAAAAGTCTTCTTTATTGAAACAGTTATTTTTACATTGCCTCTAAGAAAACTAGTGATTGAGTAAATAAAATTTCAGTTGTAACACAAAGGCTTGATCTTCACTATTGAAGCCTGAAATTATATTAACAGCAGATTAAGTTTCTCACTAGGTGACTAGGCTGACAATTAAAATTCTTTTGGGTTTGGTTAAGACTTCCACTGCTGGCATGCGACAAGGATGCTCCAACAGTGGTGCAGATGCATGAACTGAAGTGTTTCCAGTTCATCTAGTTTTTTGTCCCAGAGAGAGGAGACCCTTCCCAGCAGTAGGTGCAACCTTCCACAGTTCTCCTCAAGGGCAGCAGTCCCAGCACACATTTTAGTTGAGGGTATCAGTGGGTTGGTGACCCAGCCCCACTCCACTCTCTCCCCTTGCAGACACGTGCTGGTGTTAAGAATGAGCCAGGTGGCACACAGGGGAGTGATCTAACAAGGATCTTGATAGCTCATTATCTGCTGTTGCAAATAAGTCTGAAGGCTGCTTGTGGTGAAAGCAGCTGAGAACTAGCTCCAAACCCACCAAAACATCAAAAGAGAGGTAGGGAGAGGCCATCCAGCTGCAACTCCTGCTACTGCTGCAGGCCCTGAGGCAAGAGGGATGACTATTCTGATGCACACACCTCAGATTAGGAGCCCTGTTCCCTGTGTTGCTCCAGGGCACCCAAAAGAATCTGAAGGGGAATGAAGAGAGAATGAGAAACTGAACAGCAATGCCCAAGACTGAACATATATGGGATCTGAACAAAAAGCTTTTCATATAAACATTCTAACATTAACTCAATAGACAGGTACCACTTCTTCACAAGCCTGATGGGGATCTGATTATTGTTAATAATCCCTTCTCTGGGGAATCAGAAAGAAGGTTTCTTGACATCCCTGCACCGACTACCAATTGTCGACTGTACTCCTCGGGGAATCATTTTGTCTCCATCCCACAAGCCAAGGCACAGCTCAAGTCTTTAGAGTTTGTAACTACTGAATTCAGGAAATCTTGTTCGCAATTACAGATTACATATTATTATAATATTTGTAACAAAAATACTTTTTCCTCCTGTGGCATGGTTCTGACTAAGGTTTTCCTTCCAAAATCTTTCCCTACTTCCATATGTTTTTTATAATGCACATGCACTCATTTAAAAAAAAAAAAAGGCACATTTAAAAATTAGAATTTTATAAATGTTTGAAATAAATTCAGCTCTACCAAGTCTTCTGTAATCTCTTACCAGCTCAACAAAAACTAACAGTCAGTCCCCTCGTCAGTGGCGGACCCAAGGTAGTACAGGCCTCCTACTATAAGCAGAGCCTTGAAGTAAATATTTATCATGCAAAGAAAGAAAATAAATTACTTTTAAATGTTTTTCACTAGTCAGGCTCAGTGTGTCATCAAACTCTTATAAAAATTGATGTTTCTACACAATTACTTGTACTCTGAACTCAACCGTTTCATCTAATAATTGATGCCTCCTACTCGCACACATTTGCTTAAGTTCTTTAGCCTCTTCTGCTAGGAAGATTAAAAACTACATGTGTGGATATGTAGGAGTAGGCATATACATATACATTCAGGACAAGAACGTTTATTCAGAATAAATTATTTGGCTCTAAAGGAAATGAATTAGGATGGATAATTCATAATTCAAATTCTTCTAGAACCCCTGAGGAAAACAACATCAGAGAAAATACGTGTGAGTGAAATGCCTTTTTTCAAGCATTGTTTCTCAAAATTCATACAGACTGCTTAGCCAGAAAAGAACAAAATGTTTCATCCATATTTCACTTAATTCTTTTCACTGAAAAAGCTCATATTTTTTCAAGCAACTCCACAGACAACTACCTTAATCTCTTAATTTTGGAAAGCCACATCTTCTGAAAAAATCAAGGATCTGGAAATATGAGGAAAGATAAGGGGGTTTTGTAATAACTGTTGGGTTTCTCTACATTCATCCTTGACATGACTTTCATTTACATGAGTACATTGACCCTTTTTGAGGGATTCCTCCCTCTGAACTCAGGTACTGAAATATTATATAAGCACTCACCCCATTTCCAAAGGATGGGTAAACAGCTTGGTTGTAGACACAGTCCTTTAAAAAACAGACCTGGAATTGCGAAATAAAATTACTGAATTTGTTTTCCATAAGTTTCACTTTCAAGGAACAAAATTAGTCGACAACCATCGCCAAGGCAAATGCATAAATCTAACTATTTCAATTTAGTTTTGCCCTTTGGTCTTATCTATATTACTGAATATTTTAATAATGTGAAAGCAGCAGGTGTGCCCGGTGTCATGTAAATACTGTGCAGACACACTGAACAGCAGCCAGGCTCTGCCCTGAACGATGTCGGGGCGCTGCGACACACACGGCAGACAAAAGGCAGAACCAATGCAAGTGCACGAGGTGCGGAAGTGGTACTTGATGGTGCAATCTGCCGACACAGGAATGCTGCTTTAGGCACTGAACTCGGCTTCATCGCCCCTTTTGATAGCTACCAAGCTATTTTCACTGGGGATTTATCTCCGTGTGTCGGCAGACCGCGGTATACAGCAGAGCGTTCACTCAAAGGCAGTGAACGGCAAGTTTGCTGCTGCTCGGGGTGAATCCCCAGGCCAGAGCAGGAGGCTGAGGAGGACTCTGTTCCGCCGCAGCCGGGCCCAGGCACTCCCGCAGCGACCGCCTGACGCCGGTTCCGGCGCTATGTCGGCACGGCTACAGCGGTACCTGGGGAGCGAGAACTGTCAGGGCTCGCCGTTCTCCCGACAGCCACCACCAGGCGTAGGAGGCACGGCCGGCTGCACTCTGGAGGGACGCTTTCCCTCGGCTGCTCCGGGACGGGAGCTGCGCTGCTGCTCCTGCCTCGCCGCTCCGGGCGGGCCCGGGGCTGAACCCGCGGGGTCGTGCCCCTCGCCTCCACCGAGTGCCCGGGCGCGGCCAAATGTTACTCATCCTTCGAAGGGAAACTATGCGCATTTTTCAGTGGTGTTTCCGCTGCTCCGTGCCTGATTTTCGGCGTGGCGCGGGAGGGGCGCGGAGAACCCGTGTGGGGCCGGGGCCAGGCCGCGGCGGGGCCGGGCCGAGGCGCCGTGCGAGGGCTCGCGGCGCCATCTCGTGGCGGCCCCTGGAACCGCAGCGTGCGGGCGGGCAGCGAGCGCGGCGAGCCGAGCTCCGAGCGGGACCCTTCTGACCCGCGCCTCACCCCGCAACACCTCCTTTGAAACCTTAGCTGTCACGACTGTACTTACAAAGCTCTCCCTTCCTCTACTTTTGATGAATTCTATTCCTTTTCCTGCGTTTTTAATTTATTTTTACCTATGTTGTAATTTTATTAACATATTTTTTTGTTCCAGTCTAAGGAAATACAAGATGTTTAGTTTCATGGAAGTGAAGTCAATATGAAACACAGAAGTATGACAAACGACAGTTTGTGTTATCAAAAAGTTTCCTTTGTCTCTGATGGTAGGGTGCTCCTATTCAACATTGCCTGTTCTTCCTCAGAAGTAGAGCTTTGTGTATATCTTTTCTTTATTCGAGAAAAGGGGATGCAAACTACAGTCAAGGAATTTCTGAATTAAAAAAGCTGATTGTAACTTTGATCTAACAATGTCTGTCTTAATTTCCGAACTAAATTTTATTAATACTAGCACAAATATCTGTTTAGAAAAAAAATAAACAGGATTTTTTTTTTTTTATTTTAAAGCACAAAAATTTGTACCTAGTATTAGAATTAAATATCAGCAACAGTTAATCACTTTGTGGCTATGATTTTGCTAATGGATCAGCAAGAAGCATCTCAGCTCGAATGTTAGGCAGCTGCTTTGGGATAAGGGTAACACAGTGATGCCTCTTCCATTGTGAGTTGATGCATGTTTTGTTGCATGGCATGATATAACTTAAAGGCGCAGTCTTTGCTGATTCTGTCACCTCAGGTTTCTTTGTAGTTTGTGAGTTTAGAAGAAGTGGGTTCCTGCCACTGCCCTTAGCTGAGTCAGGACGAACCAGAGGTTCGTAGTAAATACACTACTCGCCCTTACAGCCCTTCTGCTACAGAGAGTGGCCCAAGACGCACAGTGGCTTTAGTTCAGGGAATGCAGT
This sequence comes from Vireo altiloquus, assembly GCA_013396875.1. Taxonomy (NCBI): domain Eukaryota; kingdom Metazoa; phylum Chordata; class Aves; order Passeriformes; family Vireonidae; genus Vireo; species Vireo altiloquus. Next base: position 542,632 of record VZRF01012748.1, on the reverse strand, counting down.
TCTTGATAGAAGAGGGAGTGCTAGACCAATTTTGTTAGAACACCAGTGATGCAGACAAGGTGAGTTAGGTGAGGGCACATGATTCCAAGCTTATCCTCAGCATCATAAGCCACCCTGTTTGTCGGTAGAAAATAATTACATTCAAACAAGCATCATGTAATACTGCTTTTAGTGTTCTCAAAGCTTCGGTTTCTTCAAGAAACAATGTTAAACATTCACCTGATGGAAAGAGGGAAACGTTGTAGCTGCTTTTCTGAACTGACAGTGCCATTGGTAAGCTAATAGGTTTTCTAACTCCTCAGGAGGTACCAGCCTAGCTACGCAAAGATCCACTCAGTGACTTGCCAGAGCAGTTCCTTTTCTGCCCAATAGTTATGGACATTTAAGATCAGTCAGTAGAAAGAAAGGTTGTCTGTCTTTGAAGAAATTGTAAAACACAAGGATCTGGATGTTTTGCTAAAGCAATGAAGGGTTCACCTGGCAGAAAAAAAATTTACTCACAACTTCCCAGCGTATTTTCTAGGCAATGAATCCTGGCATATTTGAAATTATTAACCCCTGAGCACCAGGAGCACCTATTGTCTTAGAAACAGCTTTGTTAAATTACCCAGAAACACATATTTTGGTGTAACATATACCAAGATGAAGATGGACAAACTGGACTCAGTGTGGGAAGTCAGTCTGGAATGTACCAGTTGTAAAATCACATAACTGCAAAAAAAGAAAACATGGCCTGTAAAGTACCTACTGCATCAGCTGGTATTAAGGCATTAATGAGGTAAAAACCCATTTGGTCCTCCTTCAGCAGGAAACACTATTTAATCCAACCAAAAATTAAGAGTTATCAGATTAATCAGCTAAAAAAAAGATCATTCTCAATCCAATTCCACCTTCAAACTTCTCTCTTTTTCATGGAACAATTTTGAACACACAGATGTACCATGCAACATGCCATTAGTATTTATTCATTGGATTCATTGAAGGAAAAGACTATTAAACTGGTAAAATGAAAATATTTTCATAAGTAAATCTACATATGTATCTTTATGTAAAAATATAGATACATGCACAGCAGACAGACATACCCATATGTAATTCATTTATATTTATGTAGCTCAGACATTGTAGCTGGGTAAGTCTATCACTGGCATTCTTGACTCACATTGACAGCAAAGACTGCAAGAGCAGTACAGTAGGGTTAGTGTGCTCATTGAACTGCAAGGAGCCTCAAGTTCCCAATCTTTCTCCATACGTGTTGCTGTATACTAAGCAGTGTGAAATATATGGTATTGTATGAAATTTAATGTCACACTCTCAGTCAGATGCAGAATAAAAATTCTTACGGTTCTAAGAGTTTTGCAAAGTGTCCTCAGTGCTAAATAATTTCAAGAGCTGAGAGCACAAACTGCTACAGGCTGAGCTAAAGGACTAGCCTTGCTAGTTTAAAGTCTAGAACTAACTCTCATCCTCAGTGGATCAATAAAGAGGTGATCATGTAAATAACCCTGTCAAATGAGTTTCACAGACAAGTTATTTGTAGATGATTTTCAAAGATAAATTTGAGGATATAGCAGTCTACTCCTTGGCAGTTCAGGAATGAAAGACACAAAAATAGCAAGCTAAATTTGTTAACCATGCTATTTGTGGGTCTCATTATCCCCATGGTAATGCCATTCAGTTACAGAGATGTAATATATCTATGTGTGTATCTATATACATGTGTGTGTGAGTGTGTGTGCAAATCGTATATATGTGCATTACTGTTCTTGCTCATACTTTTGTATCACAAAATACTTTGAGATCACTGCACCTATCCTTTTTTTACCAATATGACGTCCTTATAGAAAACATAGGCATCTCTCTATAGTTCTTTATCTCACTGAATGCATACATGTCTGAAAGCTTTTCAGGATTAGGGCCAATATGCCATTTTAGCAGCAATGTGCTATCACACATGGCAAGCAGATCAGCAACTGAATGCTATAATGGCCTTTTGAGCAAGGGGCTGACTCAGCCTCTTCCACAGCCTGTTGTAGGGGGTTTGCCGTCCAACTCCGTATTCTCTGTTCTGGTGCACCATTCCAGTGGTGACAGGTTTCTGTGGCTCATGATCATCTGGAAGCTGGCAGAAGGAAGTGTAAAGAAGCTCTGCTCTGCAAATAACACGCTGCAAAAAGAAGCCGACGTGAGCAGGGAGTGTAAATAAGATGGGGAGGAGAAGAATGTCTGCCAAAAACAACATGAGGCTTTAAAGGTCTGGTTTCACTGCTAAAAAGTCCAAGCCCTAACTTCTCCACCTCTAACTGTACCAAATTCAGTCACAGCTGATCCCTCTTTCTCTGTTCTTTCTCACACATCAATCTCTAAAAAAAGTTATCTCACATCTTTCTGAAGCTTTTAACAAAAGATTATTCAATGTGATTTGAATTGGAGAAACATCTTCCTAACACCAGTGCCACTGTCGTTCCCAGAACACTGGACAGTGCCCCATGGTCAGGAACAGCTTGCCAGATGGAACTGTGGACAAATCACAGATGTTACCTTCAGTAATTCAGATGTTCATCTTTTAGGCCTTGCTCTTTCTTGAAATGTTTTGAAGACTCTGCTCAAGTTTTTTTTTGAGGGGATATGAACAGTTTGTGCAATTAAAACTGGACCCTGAAAACAAGAAGAATGTCACATATGTGACAGAATCAGCTCTAGTACCATACCAGCCTCTAGAACATCAGTATGAGTTGTGACTTGTACTGTTTACCCCCTTCTGTAGCCTTTTCATATAATAAGGAACCTAATTGTTCAGATTTGCTGTAGGTGAGATTTTGGCATAGCATCTGCATAATTTAGAAGGTCTTCTAATTGGTTTGGATAATTCCCAGGCTTCTCAAAACCTCCTGCACATACATTTATGAAACACACAAAAATAGAAATATTGAATTGACTGTGTATACTTCCCATTACGGACATCTAAATGGGACCAGCGGTCCTGCAAATAAGGACAAAAAAGAGAGCACTACAACTTAAGCTTGAAATGCTGAAGAGAAGCGTGGGAGACCCAGTGTCACTGTGACTGTGGGAGGAACTGCTGCAGAGAAACCTACTGGCATGGAAGGAAGCAAGGGGGAACAGTAAAACCATTCTCTTTCAGAACTGTTTCAGTAGAAGATGCCATAGGATTGCGTACAGATTTTTTTTTACGATGTCAACAAGCAAGTCTGAAGTCCAAAGGCCTAATTTTTGCAGAAACAAAGGCATGTGCTGATTTCAACGGGGGATCTAGCAGGAACCACTGTGCTGGTCCTCCGGGGATAAAGTTTGTATGGCTCTTATCTTGTTGAATCTCCTCTGGTTACCAAATTAAGTATTAGGACTTCTGCATAACAATTTTCCCTCAAACTTTTCTGAAATTCTATTACAGTCTGCAGATATTATAGGTGTTGGAACAAGAAATTCAACAGCTAAGAAATCTTACCGATCTAGGAAGTCACCCTTAGTTCCATTCCTGGATTACTCTGCACCTACATGGAGACTTAGAAAGGGAAAAGAAAACCAGAGGGAAGATGAGGGTTTGGACACTGTAACCATTGATGTAGTCTGCAACTTTCTCAGCTGCTTTAGTAGTTTTATATTTCTGCCTATATTAATGTTCTTCTGCACCTTTGGCTTTGAGTGCTAGAAAAATGTGCTAAATAAAACACCATTTTTCTGGCATCCTACGTACTCTGGTTTTCTCTATTTTTAAGTGATAACAAATACCTTTCCTAATTCTCTAATACCTTTCTTGGGCTGTGAGGGTCATATCACCTACAAGGATGATTTCCGATTTTGCAGATTGATAAAACAGTTAATCGATATCTCAGTTCTACTTCAAGAGCCTTCTGAGAACACAGCAGATGCCAGACCCCACTACAATGTTTTGCAAGAATGATAGCTAAATAATTTGCAGTGTCATCTGGTCTCAGTCTTCCACACTAGCTATTTTCAACCCTCAAATGCCTCAAATATAAATGAGTGCTCTGAGTAGCTGTATATCCTGTCCACTTGGGATTTCATCACCCACAGTAGAAGAAAGCTCAGTCCTTCAAAATAAGCTGTGGCTACCCATGCCTAGTGCTTAGGTCATTAGAAGCAAATGGGTTTGTAACCTATGCAGAAGGTTACTGCTTCATCTCAGATACAGCATAAGAGGAAACATGCCGCTCTTTGCATCAAGATAAGATTCATGAAGTAGAGCTACAAGCACCACCAAAATGTCCAGAAAATGACATGATGGAGGATGAGAAGCAGGGCTCGACACACATGATGAATGTGAATGTGGACCGGGCTGACTTACGCAGCCTGAGCTCACAGGGTAAGCCACAGAATACAGCCAACGTTGTTACTCAAAATAGGCAGAGGAATCTTCTGAAATACTTGGCAAAAGACTGCCAGAACACTTAAAAGACCCCTTAACTTTTTGAAAGCTTCCACAGTCATAGTGCCTATTTGAATAGACCTTTTTTCCAACTAGGAGATACACGCTTTCAGGCATTTTGTTGGTTTTCCTCTTTTTTAACGGTAATGTTACTTTAAAACCCACTGTGATTCTCTCACTTTTGCATAATTTACCTCCTGAATCTCCATGAAATAAGCAGGATATAATGAAACCTATTACCCTTTAGAGACAACATTGAGCAGATGAGCAAAAGGTGACGAGTTATCTTTACTGCACTGCTATGTTACTCACTCATGCCAATTAGTCTCTACTGGATTCATTTGGTGCAATAATATAAAGTGCATGGCATGGAACACATGAAGTCTATCTCTTAGACACAGTTCAGGAAGTTCTTATTATTTTCCTAATAACATTTCAGATAATATCGTGAACATCATTATTAGTAGCATCTCAGGGATAGAGTATATAAATTACTTCGCTTTGATTCCTGTGCAGTTATTCCTGAATTCCTTCTATTTTAAAGAAAAAGGAATTCAAAAAATAAGGAGGAATGCTAAACTAAGTTGATTGCAAGGTGATAGTGTTCATGAATACCACCCATTGTGTCAAATGACTCACACATCTGTCAGGTGTGCCTCATTAGCCCACAGAAAGCCTTTTGTACATGTTGTGTCCTATTAAAAAAAAAAAAAAAAAAGCATTGTCTCTTGATGTCAATCATGCTGATGGATGGGCCCAAGGTGTTAATGAGTAAGTTTTAAAAAATATTTATGCTCTGCCAAGTCCCTGCATCACGTCAGTAGGCACTAGGCTAGGCAGTTGGAAGTAAAAGAATATTTAGAAAGGACAGCTCTTCTTGTGACTCATTAAAAAAACCAACACAGTGCATGTTTTTAAGTTCTCTTTACCAATTCTCCTAAGCCCTTTGTGGATTTTTATAAACACGATTTAACAACATTGTATCAGTTTACCTAAAACAGATTAACTCCAAGTGACTTTGATACTTCTTCTGTTACACTTGCCTTACATTTTGGTAAGTGTAAAGTCTTAAATCAATGAGCCAAATTCTTGAGTTACTCCAGATTTTTTTTCTGGGTAACTAAGACAGACATCTTAACACATTCTGTTTAGTACGTGTCATGCAACACTTTCAATTTTATTCTACCATGGAAATAGTATAACACAAAAGTCTCTAACTGTGAGATACAAGAATTGTCGATTGGGGGGAATAAAGTGTGACTCACAGTTTCTCAGAATTAAACTCAGAAGAGACTGCTTTGACTGTCCTGTTGGATTTCCTGCAGAGCAGATCCCAGCATGCTTCCCATATTTCTCTCTACCTACAGCATATCTTCCAAAGAAGTACACTGCCTTTATTGCAAGATCGTAGATTGTGGTGCACTCTCTCAATAATTTGTACTCATGATTACCGGCTCCAAGCAAAAATAGTTTGCCCAGCCAAAATCAGCTAAACTTCTAGAGATTGAATTATTTATGTCTTTGTTTGTTCCTCTAAGGATCTACTTACAATTACCTAAAAATTAAAGATGGGTAAAGTCATGGCAACATTTAGGTTTGTATGAAATATTTGTTTTCCAGCATAGAATTTCAAATTATTTCATTCTGACCAGTTCTATAGTCATAGTAATTTTTTTATTCTAAATTTTCAGGAGAAAAAGTACTCTTAAATTATAATCTATATCAATAATTTTCATCCAAGTGTGAAACTATGGAAAGCGGTAACAAAGCAGTCACTCCTTTTATTAACTGTCTTCTACACTTAATTTTTTTAATTTTCATGTTCTGTGGAGAAAATAAGCACACATATTTCAAAATATGTACTGAATAATGATTCTGATCAGCTTCCTTTCTTTTTTCATGGCACTAGGTTTCTGGAGAACCTATGACTAAAAGAGAAACTCAGTTAAATTCAGAACTGGATTTCTTGCCGTTTTCTCATTAGTGAAGCAATTAAATATGCTTCATATATATGGCAGAGTCATATATGTCATGTCATAACACAGAGCATTGTTCAGCGTCTGTGTGATCTGAAATAAATAATGTTTTTAAGAATGCTTAGAGATTAATGGAGATAGATCTGTGCAAGAATTGAATATATATACAGCTATAATCAGAGAAAAAAATTATAAAATAAATTCTTTTTCATTCTGATATCTGCAATCTCTGTTTTTCAGGCAGTTTAGCTATAGGGATTGTTTTTCAGCCTTAACAATTTTAAACGGACTGATTAGAACCTGGAAGAAAATTAGGATTTAGAAAAACTTTTGCAGTCTGACTCTGGATGAAGGGAGCCAAAACAAGAAAAATGTGAAAAAAAGTAACCTGAAAACTAAAGTATAAGTCTATTGTAGAGTTTGATTGCTTTTTTTTTTTATTTCAGTTTCTTTTCTCTTACTATATTATCTTAAAATTTAAAATAAAACAGCCCCTAAAACTGGAAATCAGATTTTCTTTAAATAAAGTAACATAGAGCATTTCATTAACATTAGTGTTATTCCTGGAAGCTGAAAATGAAAACTATATTTTAAAAATATTTTCATATCATTCTACAGGCTTCCAACAAAAAAAAGTTCAGGTTTTCAGTCTAATTTCTGTAATATTAATGTTTCTAATTGTTACCAAATGGAGTAGATTAGTTTTTTTCTCTGAAGAGCATATGTTAATGCCAAGCCCTGGGTTGATTGACAGCAATGATGATCAAAGATGCCACCTAAATTGCTTTTCTATTCTTATTGCTAGTGTATTTCCCAAAGGACTCAAACCAAAGACTCAAGCTACACACCAGCACTAGCAAGACTGAAAGAAGCACTGAATATGTTTCTGAGCAGATCCTCAACTAGTGAAACTTGGCAGGGCTCCACTGACTTCTTGTTTTCACTCCTTCTCCTTCTGTCTCGCTTGTGCTTATGTGTGGGCTGCTGCCCTGCCTTAGACATTTTTTGAGGAACAGACTCACAGCAAGCAAAGCAGATAGATTAAATAGGTAGAAACTTCTGAGCAACCTACAAGAGATTCAACAACAACCTAAAAATAAAAGTGGTACAAAATAATAGCGTTTGTTTGTGCCAGAACAGTAAGCTAAATTCTCAGCTGCTATAAACAAGAGTTGGTCTGTTGCTGGAAATGAAGCTAGACCAGTTGACATCAAATAACAATCGGCTTTTATTTACTCCCTCCAAAGGACCTGCAGCAGCTAATGAAGATCTTGCATATTTTATGAAATTAATCATTACTATGGCTACTGCATGATAGTTTTGTTCTAATAAGAGATGAGAAATCTCTCTGAAACCTAATTCTCATCTTTGTAATGGTGTAGTAAATCTTAAAAAAAACTTGTAGTAAAAAAATGGTGTAGTACAGCTTTAAACAATGTCGGCATAAAATTGATAGGGATGAGAGAAATTCCAGCACAGGAAGAATGGGATCTCGCAGAAGGAAAAAAATCAGGACTTATCGGATCTTAAAAGCTATGGCATGGGAGTCTGTAACACCAACCGACTAGATAGCTCTATTTTTAAACTAATGAAAAGATGCTATTTTTCTGTTGAGGGACGGTGAGGGAAATCTCTAAGAACCAGCAACAATGTCATTGTGGTTCCATTACCCAGTGTTTTCTAAAGACCACAGTAGAGGTTTTTTTAACTTTGCTCCAAAACTGACCCTCTCTGTGTGAGCAGTAGTGATGATGAACAAATGAGGGTGGATATTTGTTCTCTTTTCTGTAATTTGAATTCTAATCATTGTCACAAGTAATTTTGTGTATTGTGTGCCCACAAGCCAACAAAAGAAATTAAGGAAGTTTGTGAAACACAAAACGTGGGAGATTTTAAACTAAAAGTTCTCTGTCACTACACCTTCTTCCTTTCGCTTTCTCTTCAATCTGATTTTAAAACTAATTCTTGTGCAAGGACATCTTCTGGTTTTGTCTTTGTTATTTATAAATTCAAAACAAAATTAAGTTGAAAGCAAGGAGCAATCTCTGAGAAAGAAGAAAGGTATATACTCAAAAGTTGAAGGTAAAGCATAAGTTCAAACATGTAAAATCTTTTTAAAAACAAAAAATAAGGAAAATGAAGCATATGCTACTTGACTTGGGGCCCTTGGAGGCCCTTGCGGCCTTGGGGCCCTGTGGACTGACCCTTTCTTTAAGAATAACAGATGAGGTTTAAATCGAGCAAATCTCAGCTAGAGTTTCAGTAAGTCTAGACTCACCATGAGCATTTACTGTAGTCTGAGAGAAAAAGCAGGATGGTAGGTCATAATCTGAAAAGTATCAGTTGTGTCGTTCTAGATGCTGGAGTCTGTCAGTTGCAGCTGCAGGGTGGTTTTCCTTTGTGTCATGCCGACTTTCTTGGCACAGACAGTAAAATGGCAGGGATAAGTGTTAGTTTTCTCATCAGCATTTATGATCTTGGAACCACAGTATCACAAAAATGAAATTATCACCAGCACTAATAGAAATTCAGTTTAAATGGTCCTAAAGCAAACCTTAGTCTCAGCTTTGCTCAAAGTTTTCAAGAACTTGAGGTTTATCCGAGATGACCAGAAATTCTTTAACAGGAAGCATATAAGGAAGTTGCCTCTTACTCATGCACAGAAATGGAATTTGACTCCCCAGCTTGCCGGAGTTGAAATGAAGAGATTTCTATGTCATAGTGGTTTAAACCTACTAAATATAGGATGTAACTGTTCTGTATAGCAGATGTTATATCAATAGGCAAGCTGCATGACAGAAGGTTTGAGTCACTTGGAGGGTAAAGATCTAATTGCAGTTGGTTGTGCTACAGATACTTGAAAAAAAACATAAGAATGGTAAAACCAGAAAGGCAGATGAGCAGAAGAGAGGGAATATATCACAATATATATCAGTGAAACTGAGCATTTTTCTGGGCTGCAGTGGAAACAATATTTTAACAGTATTGTGGGACAGGGGACAGACGGCTGCTGAGCTCCCTCAAAACCAATTCTGTAATAATGAGCTTAGAAAGCTAAACATTAATGATTGAAATACATAAGTCAAAGGAATGCAAGGTATTTACTATGGCTCATAGTTTTCAGAGGCACTTCAGTTTAATTTGGCACTTCTAAGTAGGAAAGTAAAATCAATTTTGAGATAACTGACTTAGTGGTAGCAATAGATAGGATGTGAGGAAACAAAAGAATCTATATATGAGTATATATATAAGTATATATGAGATGATAGCCTTCAACTATTGAACTAGTGTCCAGACTCTGATAGAGTAAAAATACTAAGCATAAGGTCAGATAAGAGTTAAAGAGGCAGAAGATGCAAAGAAGAATGCCTACTAAAGGTGTCTCACAACACCAGTGGCCACACCTGAGAGATGAAGAAGCTGGTAGGAGAACAAAGGATCTAAGTGATAAGAAAATCACCCAAATCAGAGGACAGTGGTAAGCATCCTGTGGAGATTTTAGCAAAAGTAGAGAAAATAAGCCTCCTTCCAACTGTGTAAGTTGGTTGTCTATTTAATCTTTCCCCAAAGAATTCCATTTAATTAACCCATAATAAGTTATGAAGTCTGTATTCCTGCTCTTGGTGCATCTTATACAACAAATTAGTTAGTTACCTTTGGTTACAAATAAAGTTGCAGCCCTCAGGTTCAAATCACGCTTCTGATTTGAAAGGTGAGTCTAAATTAACAATATCAGAGTTAAAAAAAGTTAAAGAAACATTACCAGCATTATTTATATGTAAAAATATACATTGTACAAAGATCAATGTATGCACACAGCAGAGAGAGAAAACAGAAGACACAACATTTTACCAGTCTAAAACACAATGGTGGCACCACTGGAATGTTAATGGTGCCTAAATTAAGATTAAAAAGTGGAAGAATCTGATACAGAAAAATCATCTAGAATTAAACAACATGTTATATCATTCAAGGAGATAAAAATCCAAGCGTGAATTTAAAATCAATCAGTCTTTTACAATAGGAGCCAATGTTTAGAAAAAATAAACCCCCAATATCTCACATTAAGCAAATGTGATGATAAAACCTAGGCATATAACTAACTCCAGAGAACTTAGGTAGGAGATCTAATATTGGAAAAATATTTAGGCTTTTTATAAGGCATTATAAAAAGCATTTCTGGTAGAAGCACAGGAGGATTTAGGTTATTTTATTGCTGCATGATTAGTGAGAATCAGAATATGGAATCATAGAATGGCTTGGGTTGGAAAGGACCTTAAAAATCATCTAATTTTGACCCCTATGACATGGGCAGGGACACCTTCCACTAGACCAGGCTGCTCTGAGCCCCATCCAGCCTTGCCTTGAACACTCCAAGGGATCGGGCAGACACAACTTCTCTGGGCCACCTGTTCCAGCGCCTCACCACCTTCACAGTAAAGAATTTGTTCCTCATACCTAATCTAAACCCACTCTCTTTCAGTTTGAAGCCATTCCCCTTTACCCTGTCTCCAGGCCTGTGTAAAAAGCCTTTCTGTTTTTCTTGGAGGCTGTCTTCAGGTACTGTGAGGCTGCAAATAGGTCACCCCAAAGCCTTCTCCAAGATGAACAATCCCAGTTCTCTCTGCCTTTTCTCACAGGAGACGTGCTCCATCCCTCTGATCATCTTCATGGCCCTGCTCCAGCAGGTCCCTGTCCTTCCTGTGCTGGGACCCCAGAGCTGATGCAGCCCTGCAGCTGGGGTCTCACCAGAGCAGAGCAGAGGGGCACAATCCCCTCCCTCTCCCTGCTGCCCACACTGCTTTGGATGCAGCCCAGGGCACACTTGGCTCTCTGGGCTGGCAGTGCCCATGGCTGGGTCATGTCCAGCCTCTCACCCAGCAGCACCCCCAGGTCCTTCTGGGCAGGGCTGCTCTCCATCTGCTCATCCCCAGCCTGTGCTGGTACTGGGGGTTGTCCGGACCCAGGTGCAGCACCAGGTCTTGATTGTACTAATATTCATGAGAATCCCATGTGGCCACTTCTAAAGGTTGTCTGGGTCCCCCTGGAGGGCATCTCATCCACTCAGCTTGGTGTCATCCACAAACTCGCTGAGGGTGCACTCAACCTCCCTGTGTCATTGATGAAGATATTAAATAACAGTGCTCCTAATATGTACCCCAGAGGAGCTCCACTGGTCACAGATGTCCATTGGTACTCTGAATCATTGGCCACTTTTCTCTGGATGTGACCTTCCAACCAATTCCTTATCCATCCAGCAGTTCATCCATTTAATCCGTCTGTCTTTCTTAACACAGATTTTTGGTTTTAGCACTATCGCATTAAAAATATAGCATTAAATGAAGGCACTCAGTACTGGGACCAGTAGAGAAATGATTTACCAACCATTAGATACAGGAAAAAAAATCCCTGACATTTTAATAGATGCTGAACAATAAGCAAATCATCAGGTATTGTGTCATGATGGCTTTACAGCTTTACCTGTATTTTTAGTAGTAACTATATCTCCATAACACCCACCTTCATACCTTGTCCATTATTTTTTCCTACTTAATTTGGCAACTCTAATTGACGATAATTTCAGAGTCACTGTAGCTTCTTAAAGTAATTCATATCACATTCACCTAGCAGTATGAGCTGCCCACTCCTTGTATTTCAATGAAGCTTTTCAAAGAGAACATTCTGTTAGGACTTTATTCACCACTTAATTTAGAATTAGTGTGCTTAAAAATCATCTTGATAGTCCATAGAAGTAAAGGTACACCAGTGTTAAAACAGTCTATTGGCAGAAGTGAAACCACAGTTATTTACCTGAGGCTTGAATTTAACATTTTCCTTTGATATTGGTCTAATTTGATGTTGGGTAGTCTATTTCTTAAAAACGTGGAATGCAAAATCACACAGGCAGAAGTTATTCAGTATTTTCTCCTGTAACTTGAAATTATGATTTTTTAAGTCAAAATTTAAGAGCTGATTTTACATCTAATTTATATTCCTGTATAGTAGACTATCAAAGCTTGTTTTGTGGCATTTCCTAGGTGCAAATGAGGAAAAACTCCTAAGACTGGTGATTTATAATTTTCTAGACTTTAATTGAACTTTTAATTAGAATTCCAGCTCTAGAGTACCACTTTCTCTAGGTCTTTCTTAAAGGCTATTTCTCCTTCCAGTCAATTACACATATTTTTTTTTTCAATTGGCTTTTCTTAGTTAAGTGTAATTTACTCATAAAATTAACTCCCCTGTCCCATAAAATTCACTGCAATACAACATATTGTGCTTCACCTACCCACCCAAGGTAGTACCACAGACTTCAGGCAAAAGTGAGCCTTACAGCTTTAGAAGGATTTCATACCAGCATCTTAAATGCCTGGACAGTTTCTCCCATGTAACTTTTTAATAAGCAGGAGAAGGAAAATGTTCATCAATCAGTTCAGAAACTGAAAATTGTTCTGGTCCTTAGTGTTGCTCCTGTGTGCATTAGCTATATATTCACTGATATATTAAAACATCAAGTTATGGTGAATGTGTTTATTTCTTGATGCCTGAAGGGCAACCACATAATTCTGGTATTCATATTAGAAAATTGTTCTCTAGGTTTTTTTCCCAGTAAAAGTATCCCCCCTTCCAAGTATTTCTAACTATCTTTTTATCTGTACTTCTGAATTAGTTTTGAAGGATGTCATTGTGTGCCCTCAGTCTGGGAAGTGAAGTAATCAGGTAATATTCAGAATCACTGAGCTGTTTAATCTGATTATGGATGTTTACCTTGTGATTCTGCCGTAGAGGAGAATCAAAGCTTCATACAGAGAAAAATACCAAAATGAGCTCTCAGAAGTTTATCCTTCTGAAATACATATCCTTAACACAAGCCAAGTTTGCAAAAACAGAGATTAAAAATAACAATCCTTTTGTGCTTTAGAGTAAAGCTTCTTTTTTTAGAGAACATAACAGATCAGGTAAGTAATTCTTCTGTCTTTATATTTTCTGCTCGAGCTTGCTCAAATCTATCTTACGAAATGTGAAGCTACCATATGGGAATGAATCAAAGTATTTGGAAGAAATTTTTGTTAAATCTTTCGGGCAGGTGGCTACTGGCCAAGAAATCAGTTCTATGAAGCACCAAGATTGCATGATGCTGTACAGCAGTAGCAGAAGAATGTTAGATTTTTGTGCTCACAGTAGGTCTGTAAGAGAGAAAGACAAGGCATAAATTGGAAAAGAGCTACAATGATGATTTAGAGACAATGAGAAAAATCTAAGGATCTCATAAAAGCCATAGGCTACATAAGGATTGGATAGAGATGAAGAGTTGGAGAATTTGAAAGTCTGGTGAAAAAAAGCTTCTTCAGAGATATGAGCACCTAAAGTTATTCTGATGATTAACCTGCATTCATGACAACAGTATGTCTACTGGAAGGTCATTTCAGGTGCTAAAAATACCTTGAAATCAGTAGCTTTTTGTAATTAAAAATTGTGTGTGTTTGAATAATACAAGGAAAACTAGATAGAGGAGAAGCTATTAAGGTTTGTTTATAGGCTGCGGGTTCCCATATCTACTGATACCAGTGATGATTCAGTTACCCTCTTACACAAAAACAATTTACAAAGTTCTATTTTTGTCCACAGAACCTGACGGTATTTTTATAGGGTGGCTATGATTCAAGACAGTACGCATCTTGCCATCAGCAAGTGAAGGCAAAGTGGGTGGGAGAGAGGAGGGAAGGGGAAGAGCTGTCATTCATTCCTTTATTCACTGAGTATAACACAGGGCAAGAAAGAAGCAAGAAGGAACTCTGGTTCTGTGATATGAGTGCAAATCCAGTAATCTCTGGGGCGGTTCCTGGTATGCTGCAAAATGCACTAAGATTTGCCAAATTTACCAGTCTGACCCTATGCCTCAACTCACAGTATCGATACCAGGGATACATACCATACACTTCTGAGTGCCCTGCTTATAGTTTCCAGCTAATTATGTGGTCCAAAAGTGCCAGGGAAGCTTTGTGTTGCCTGAAGTTTCACATATAGTAGAGGAAAAAATGTGCAACATGTGTTGTGACTCATGCTTACCTGGTTTAGGCAGCATTGAAACCCCTCATGAGAAAAACCCTGAAACCTCGACAGCCTGGATGAAGCCAAGATGCCAGGGAAGTCTAAATGCAGTTCATATTTCTCTAGTTATTGCAAAAAAATCTTACAGTTGTTTCCCTCCACTGAAGTCCTGATGACTGACAAATTCTCTGTTTGCTCCAAGATTGCCTCTTACTCCTTGGGAAGAGATAGTGCAGCTGAATACAGCTGAGACTTCATTTGTTTGAAATCATTTCAAGCTCTTCTCCTATGCAGGCTAATTGCTTAGTGCCTGCAAATCTCATTCTCTCATGGAGGCCTCTCTAATAATGGTTTTTTATTTAATACTTTTATTTTCTGCAGGTACATGCCAGGTCAGGAAGGGTGGTTTTCAGTGGGAAGTAATTTTTACGCTTTGGTAGTCTAAGATTTTCATTGCTGACTTCTTGCAGTCACCAATCCTTTCCAAGACACCTATGAACTGTCTTGAATTCTATTAAATGTAACACATTAGAGTACCCCGAACCTAGAGTTTGATTAAGGGATGCTGTTGTAAATAATCACCTCTTACAAATTATTAAAGGTGTGAATGCAGAACAAAAACAATTACAAAAAATCAAAGGAATTGCCTTTTGGAATAGGTACTGTTAAAATATTTATTGGACAAGTGTTAATTTTTTGGTTGATTTGGGCCTGCATTTTTTGGGTTATTTTACAGCAGCAACAGTAAAAGAAAGCTATCAGTATAGAGAAGCTGAATCACCAGAAAAGATGTGAGTGCCTGGACATGTAATCAAAATTTTGAATAGACATGTCAATGAAAAATAAATCTGTCATGTATATCTAGCATTCGGTAGAAGTAAAATAGGTGTAAAAACAAAATTGCCAGTGTTTTGAAAGCATGGATAAATAAGAGGATATAGAAATCTTATGGACTTTAACACAACCAAGACCTGGTGCTGCACCTGGGTCAGGACAACCCCCAGTACCAGCACAGGCTGGGGATGAGCAGATGGAGAGCAGCCCTGCCCAGAAGGACCTGGGGGTGCTGCTGGGTGAGAGGCTGGACATGACCCAGCCATGGGCACTGCCAGCCCAGAGAGCCAAGTGTGCCCTGGGCTGCATCCAAAGCAGCGTGGGCAGCAGGGAGAGGGAGGGGATTGTGCCCCTCTGCTCTGCTCTGGTGAGACCCCAGCTGCAGTGCTGCATCAGCTCTGGGGTCCCAGCACAGGAAGGACAGGGACCTGCTGGAGCAGGGCCATGAAGATGATCAGAGGGATGGAGCACGTCTCCTGTGAGAAAAGGCAGAGAGAACTGGGATTGTTCATCTTGGAGAAGGCTTTGGGGTGACCTATTTGCAGCCTCACAGTACCTGAAGACAGCCTCCAAGAAAAACAGAAAGGCTTTTTACACAGGCCTGGAGACAGGGTAAAGGGGAATGGCTTCAAACTGAAAGAGAGTGGGTTTAGATTAGGTATGAGGAACAAATTCTTTACTGTGAAGGTGGTGAGGCGCTGGAACAGGTGGCCCAGAGAAGTTGTGTCTGCCCGATCCCTTGGAGTGTTCAAGGCAAGGCTGGATGGGGCTCAGAGCAGCCTGGTCTAGTGGAAGGTGTCCCTGCCCATGTCATAGGGGTCAAAATTAGATGATTTTTAAGGTCCCTTCCAACCCAAGCCATTCTACTGTTCTGTGAACTTAATACTTACCAAATGTATCTTATATGTATGTGTGTGTGCATGTATATATATATATAGATCATGTGTGTCTTGACAACTTAAATTAATTATTTTACAATCTATCCATTCCTGTATCTCTTGAAGATCTGGAACTAATGAATTGAATGTCAGTACTTTTACTAGTTGTGCAAGTTTCTTAATCAGAGTTCATAATGCACTTTAATATGACACTGTCTGCTAAGGACAAACACCAATTTGGATCCTTTTTAATGGTTTTACCTTTTTCAGATATTTCCTCTGCTTTTAAAAGAAAAGAATCTTTTAGGGGGAAAAATTGTCAACAGTTTATTTGCTAAAATACATACCCAGAGATTTGAAATAAAAAGTATGCTCACAATTTTGCAATTTGGGGATTCTAAATAGTAAGCTTCCTGGGGCAGAGACCATCAGAGATTTTATTTGTACATGGTGCTTAGCACAACGAAACCCCAGTTTTTGACTGCAGCCCCTGAATGCTACTGTAATAGAAATAATAAATGATGATAATAATAATAAAGTCCGCTTATTAAGTTGACAGGCAATTTTTGAAATAATGAGTCATCAAGGAAACTAATTTTTTTGCAATAAGCAATTCAGCCATTTCCTCTCATCACAGATAATATACATCTGTCTTCTATGCTGTTTGCAGAAATTCTGTGGATATGATGTCTTCTCATGAGAAAATTGGTTCATGAAATAGGACAATTTTTCTCAGACTCATGATTTCTTCTTTATTGAGGGCCAAATTGAGCCTGTGTTCAATTGCCCAGGTCTGGGACAGCAAGTAGTTACAGCACCTCCAGAGCAAGCTGGGGAAGAAATTGTGACTCAGAGAGCTCCATCCCTTTCTCAGCCTCGACTGCCTACTTGCTCCAGAAAGAAAGTAACCTGCAAATGCTCTATAGTATAGATTATTTCCACCCCTGCCAGCTCAGCTCAGCTCACTGCCATGTTGAGTAGCGAGAGCCAAGATTACTTTCACACCCTCCTCATGTGTGCAGAGGATATAAAAAAGAAAGGAGCTCTAAGTGAAAAGCCTTTATTCTCCATCCTGTGTCAAACTCAAACTCTATGGAAACAATGTGGAGACAGTGCTTCAGATAAACCTAGGCATCAATCTGACCCTGCAGTATCATCTAACAACAGATGGCTAAGGAAAAAAAAGCCACAAAAGGGGGAAATTCAAATCTTTCTTCTACCCAAGCAAGAAAATCCTCAAGCAGGAATTTAGTTTTACTTTTATCATTATTTTTTTAATTTCCCTTTGACTTGAGAAATCACTTTAAAATCTTAAGACCCATGTATAGATCTTAAGCACACAATCTTATGTTAGCATGCAGGCATGTTTCACCAGCAATATTCTTTGCCAAAACAGTAATGTTTCTAGACTCTTCTTTCAGAGATTTTAAAGTTCTCAGTGGAAAAGGAAGTGACTTCGATCGCCTTTATTTGCTATGTGCATCCATAAAAATGACTAAACAAAATAGTCGGATGATTTGACCTCTCTCAGAAAGTTACCTCTGATTTTGGATCAAAGACATGTTTAGCAATATCCACAGTCCTCATGTGTCCACACCACACAATTTGATGTACTCATCATCAATCATATGCCTTATGATTAATTTGAGTCGTTATGAGTAATGTCTATCACCGCAGTCCTGGCATGAATAATTATTGTTCTGCACCCTGCTGAGATAACTCATTTCTGACAAAGATCTGCAATTTGATTACTGCATAGAATGAAAGATGAAGCAGGAATTGTTTATTAGAATGGTATAGCCAGTTCAAATTTTTCATAATAAACTCTTTTACGTCCTAGGAATTGGTAACTACTTCAAAAAACCACAAGTAAACAAACTTCAATAGATTGCAGATACTGTTTTTGCAATCACCCCTGGATCTTTCCATCAATATGTGAGGGCTGTATATCAAAAATAGTAATGATAATGTTAGAGCCTGCTGGTTTTCAGGAGACTTGTACTGCAAATAGCAATCACAGAAACAAATTTAGGCCATTTTGAGGAAGGCATAATAATACAAACAGGATCAAAAGAAGATGGAATTTAACACAAAAAAAATTCTAGTCTGTGGAGATTAGGAGTCAGACTGGAGAAAGAATGAGCAACAGGCAGACATACAAGAGCTGGGAAGGTAGTAAACACAGCCGGCACTTGAAAACCAGAAGTGTGTTCCACATGTGCAAAACAAATTTTACCAGCAATTTTCTTTGGCCAGAGATGCAGTTGGAATGCCATCAAGTGGTTTCACCTTTGAGTGCCATGAAGAAGTTCCTCCTTTGGGAACATCAGTGGTGCAACCTTGAACAACAGCCTTGGTGAGAGAAGCACCAAGGCTCACACATGCAGGCGTGAGAGCAAGTTAACACAGACCCTGTTTGTGTCTATCATTAAGTCAAACAGCACCAAAAACCTCAGGTTCTCCATCTTCCAGGCAGGTGCTCAAGGAACTAGATAGCTATTTTTGTTCTAACTCAAAGAACATTTAAGTATGACATGTGAAATGAAAAAGAACAGAAGAGACTGAGAAGTTCTCTATTTCAAAATACCCTGCAGTCTGGCAATTGAGTTTCTTCTTACCATAGAAATGAAAAAGACTTACATTTCTTCCAACAGCAGAAGAGGAATTTGAGCCCAGGTTTCCCACAGGCTGTATAAGAGCCCTCACTAGTGTGCAAGTGAGTAAAGCAGACAGTGCCTTCTGCTGTGTGAATCCAGTCTTTGAAGCCATAACAAGACATTCTGGCAGTTGGGGCAGGATGTCAGTTTAATACCATCCTGCCTTCTTTCCACTTGCACATGTAATAAAAGAGTAGCAAAAAATAAGTGGCAAAAGCTTCTTACCTTTACTGTCACATAAACGGCTACTCAGAAAGTCAACATATGGCCCTCTTGCCCCAGCCTTGCCATAGTTTTGCTTTTCTCCTTTTTTTTCTCCTTTTTTTTTTTCCTCCCTACTGAAACTACAGTTCATCAGCTCTTCTAAACTTGAATAGACCAAGCTGTTTTAAACACATCCTCTAGTGATTCAGCCTTAGTATCATGGCTCTGGTACAAATTCTGCCTACAACTGTTAAGGAAAGACAGTTTCCTTCTTTCTTGGCGTGCCTCTACAACAGCATCCCTTCCCCCAAAAAACACTGCCTGCTTCATCCTTCTTCAAGATATGAAATTTTGTACTAGACTTAATCCTTCATTTCAGAGCCTCTAAAAATAAACCTCTTGTTTTTCTAACAATAACCAGGTATCCTTTTTGCAATTACCATCTTATCCACTCTTAATCTAAAGATTCTTTTGTGTCTTCTATGGAGGCATATTTTCTGCCACACTTGCAGTTCTGACTGATTTCCATAATAGCTTCAGTTAGTTTAACTATATGTATTTGTATTATTAGTATTAAACCATCATCTGTATTAATTTATTGTACTTCATGCTATATGTGTATATATCTTTCCCTTATTCTTCACATAAAGGTAAGCAGAACTACAGATGTCTCCCTGAGTTTACTGACTGAAACAGCAGCAAGCAGTAACACCTGTGTTTCTTCAATCTTGGCAGAGTACCACTTATGAGGCCTGAATATGAATTGTCATACTTACGAGTAGAAATTTTTCATTACTGAAACATTTAGAAAAAATAAGTAGAATAAGAATAACTTCTGTATTTTAACAGCCTCCCCTGAATTCTGAGATAAGGAACTTGAAAAGAACAGCAGAGATGTTTATTTTATTTTGTAATGTATTGATAGATTTCCCTGTCAAAAAAGACCAATGGGTCTCTTGAAGTGTCCTTCCATACCTCACTATGTCCGATAATGGTAAATTTGCATTAAGGTAATTATTTTTGTAATTAGACAACTCCCTGCAACAATCTGCATGAATCATTCTTCCCATTAAACAGATCATCTCGTTTCTGAATTGAATTTGTCTGATTTCAGCTTCTAATGACAGATTTTGCCATTCCCTTCTCAAATTTCACTTCAGTCTGTGAAGTTATTCACACTAAAAGTCACTTCCCAGTTTTCTTATTGATACACACACTGTATTGTTTCATTTTATCCATTAGTGTCTGGCATTTACTCTATTTCTTTAATCCTGCTGGTGTCCCTTTCCTGTAAACATATTGCTTCTTATAATTGGCCCAGTTACTTCTGTGCTGCCACTGATAATATTTTAATAAAACCACGTTTGCCTTTTCACCTGAGCCCAGGCCAGTAGTTATGCTGTGATTAGCTGGGTCTTTCTTACCATCACAATAATCCGTCAAACATGATAATCCAATCCTCATTTGACTACCTCCCACCCACTCACAGCTCAAAATAGCCTGAATTTGGTAAGCTTCCAGGTGCCCTGCAAAGATGAGAGAACTTTTAAGCGAGGTTCAAGAAACACTTGTCATAGTGGTTGAAGGGGTAAAAATGAGTAACTCAAGATGTTTAGCTCATTGGATTTCTCCTGGAACAAGTTACTGAAATGGTGATTTTTGAGAAACAGTGTCATACTGCACAACAGTGAAGTGGTAAGTTACTTTCTTAAATAGCTTTATATCCAAGTACAGTGAAAGAACAAGATTTCCAGAGTCACACTAGGGAATTAGCCTTAATATAAGTAGAGTTCTATTTCTTTTATAGTAGAGAAATGGCTGATGAATTTTCTATTATTTAAATGGCTAGATTTTTTCCCCATATTTTCCCATGTCTGCATGTTTCCTTCAGCCTTTGGATCTAAGATTTTCTGTCATTTTTCTTTAATGTTTGTTCACTCTTCAAACAAGGGAATGACTATGGCAGATTTAATAAAATATTAAATTCAACTTTTAGGAGACTGAAAGGACAAACAGCTTTCAATTCCCAAATCATGAATATCAACATGAGCAGTTTGCTTCACATTTTCAAGGTTTGATTTCAAAATGCAGACAAAGATTCCCATCCCATGAATAAATTACTCTTTGGAATGGAAAAGAAAGAGGACTAATCATTTGGTTACCAGTTCAATAATCCCATATCTCACCATCATGCTTGAATTCATAAAGTAGTAGTGATATCTTTGAAAAAGGTATGGACTTTTGTTGTGTAATCGCTGATTACGGCAATTCAAAATATGTTTGATAGTTTTAATTAAAAAATAAAACATGAGACAAATAAATAGGATCAACTTCACCACACGGGTATTCTTTAACCCGTAAATACAAAGACTTCAGTTTGCATGGTTTTTTGTACTAGTGTAAGACTTACACTTCAGCCACCCGACTTGTATTCACTTAGTTTCTCATCTTTAGCAAGCACAGGGGAACTTCAGCTCAAAAGTCTGATCAAGTTGAGTGTTAGAGAAGTTTGAATCTTCTCACTATAGACCAGATTTCTGCTTTTTCAGATCCTCCCCACACTGCAGGGATGCTACTTTGTCATCAAAGTGATATTTGTTCATTTGTTTCAGTTTTCTTCATTCCAGCATGAAAATGAAGCAAAAAGAGGAATCAGATGTACCAGCAGATTTTGCCACAGGGAAGGATTTTCTAGTGCTGATTCCACATTGATCCAGGAGTTTAAGTTCCAAAACCTCAATAATATGTTTCTTTAAATTTCTTGCCAGTCCATGGTTACTGACTGACTGCTCATTTTCCACCCTTCTCAGCATAGGCAATGACATACTGGGTGATCTGAAGGAGCAATATTGTGAATTTGAACTACATACAGACAGAAGAGAGTTATTTCTCTCATCTTAGGTGGATATTTTGCATGAGGAAAATCATTTTGAGGTGCATACAGGAAAGAACTCAAAGAACCCCGTGTAAACTCAACATAAGAACAAATATTTTAATTTCTCTGTTAAAAGACTAAAGACTGGATTGATTCCCTCTAATTTTGAGTCTCTATGTTGGGGGTCCTTAGAGTAATTTGTGAAGGGTCTAGACTGTCAGGCATGGTTGCACCAACATTCTGTGTTGTAGGTTTCACCAACATTCCCCTTGTTCCTGGATTTGCCTGGAAAGGAAAAGTGAGCATGCAGACAGCAGGGAAACATGGTGACATCCAGCCAGGTCAATAGACTGTGTAAGTGAAAGGCCAAGACCTGGGACATCTCACAGTGTCCACCTATGGCCTGGACACAGCTACACTTAATCTAGTCTTCCTCCATGGTCAAGAAAGGCAGAGAAGAGTATCTGGAAGACACATCCTGATCTAATCTACCTTTGGTCCAGCTCTGAAAATTTGGAAGAATAAAGGGAATTTGCCTCTTGCCTTTCAAAAGTGCTTGCTAACTCTCATTTAAGAACCAGTGCTTCTTTTGCCATAAAATAAATCTGGATAGCAAATATTTTTATTTAGTTATTTTAATTACTTTGTTTTAATGTATCCTGAAAAGTATTCATGCATATGTGTGTATGTATATGTGTGTAGATAGACAAGTAGATATACTTGTGTGTAGATATAAAAGTATCTATCTGTGCAATATCTTGTTTTTACATATGCAGTGTCTTAAATACGATATAGAAGACTGTTCAGCTATAATTATCTTTTAGCTAAAAATATGAGGAAGAATTTTTAGTGGTATTAACAGGAAAACAATGCCTTTGGAAAACTTTACGTATGGTAATCTATTCTTTGACATTGAATATCTAGTTAATACAGGCAAAAATTTTCTACTTTTAATATAAATCAAGATTACATTTTAAAATATTTTTAATCATTCTACGTCCTGTAACACAGTTAATTTTCATCTCAGTGGCTGGTACAGTCCTGTGAGGTTTTTGGATTTGAGTTGAACACAGGGTTGATAATATAGAGAAGTTTTTGCTACAGCTGAGGGGTGCTTGCACACAGCCAAGGCCTGAATTTTTTCCCCGCCTGTAATACTCAATCTAGTCCAGTCTCTATTGCTGTGGTAGGACTTTTATTGTAGCCACCTGTACACCCCTACTAGATCAAACACAATAATCTGCTGGGAGCATCCTGCATTCTGGCTATTCAAAATGGTATGTGCCAGAACAGCCTTTATCTGCTCTGCAATAAAGGCTCTCAAAGACTGAGGTGAAGAAGAAGAAAAAAGAAATAAAATCAACCAACAATCGCTTGTTGGTTTTTCTTTTCCTTTCTTATTTTTCCTTCGTACATTCTTTAACCTCTCGGTATTTTCCCCTTCCCCCTTATTTCTGAGAAGTGTTTGCATCTAAAACACTATGTAACACATGAGCATTGGAGAAATCTGGATTTTTTTTTCAAAGGCATCTTCTGAGGACTCAGAAATTGCTGCAAAACAAATCATTATTAATTGATCTGTACAATACTACAAGCTTTGGTACTTTCCTTTGTAGTTCTCTTGTTCTCTTTTTCCTCACCTACGGTTTAGTATTTTAAGGTCTGAACACCTACACCTTTTAATTCTGCTGTGAAATGTTCTGCAACTTCACTTTTCTGTTATCGCTTTGTGTTTTGCAGGCAGAGTATTGATTTAATTTGCAAGCATTCCAGCTTTCTATAGCTATAGTTCTTCATTTTCTAACCTTTTTATATGAATATGTCTAAATCTCGAGAAAATTGAAATGTCACACTAGTAATACCTGCTTCTACTTAATATGTCAAAAATGTGGTTTTACAACCAGGTATAAAAAAGACATTCTGATTATTGATATTTAACTGTAAAGAATATGAGACTGCCATTATTTACAAGTGCTTTATTACTTTCTTTTATGAATAGGTTTAAAGAACTTTGTTAATTATATGCTGTATGAGTGCAAAAAAAAGCCTCTACTTATACATTTTAAATGGCCCTTTTTCTATATAATTACCTTTAAAGTAAGATGAGCATTGCTGTATTGCATTAAATTTGTGCTCTGATATGTTCTCTGATTGTGCTATAAATGCAGATGTTCTTTCTTTCTTAATAGAATTTCACTTTTCTCATCTAGAGTTTCAATATTTCAGAGGTCTTTTCATTTGATTATACATGCAAACCACTTGGGAGACCTAATACACTTAGCTAAAAATTACTCATTCCTGTATAACAAACTCATCTACAGTGAATAAGACTTTCAGAACTGTTTCCAGTTCTCCACAGATTTGCTCTGCTTCCTTTGAATACAGGCCCTGCCACCCAGAAAACTGTAATCAGTGCACTCTAAGGCCACAGACAGATTAATGTTTATCTGAAATACAAAGTTTAAACTGCCTTTGAATATTTCACTCTTCCTGATTTGGGTGGGGGTCATCTGAATGAGGCATGACTGACATAGATTATGCTACAAAAAGTACCACCAGGAGAATATTCCTGTTGAGGTGTTGTGGGTTGACGCTGGCTGGATGCCAGGCATCCACGAAAGCCACTCACTCACCTCTCTGCAGCTGGACAGAGGAGAGAAAATTTATTGAAGGGCTCATGAATTGACATAAGGACTGGGAGACATCGCTCAGTAAATACCATCAAGGGCAAAACAGGCTTGACTTAGAGATATAATGGAAATTTATTACTGAAGAAATCAGAGCAGAATTATAAAAAATAAAATAAGCCCTTAAAAATGCCCTCCCCCCCCATCCCTCCCTCCTTCCCAGTTCTACCTCCTGCCTCAGCAGCACATGGAGGCAGGGAATGAAATTTATGGTCAGCTCATCACTTGAGGCTTCTCCAGCTGCTCAGGGAGAGGAGTCATTCCTCTGCTACACCGTGGGGTCCCTCTCATGGGAGACAGTTCCCCATGAACTTCTCTGATGTGAGTCCATCTCATGAGAAACAGCTCCCTGTGACCTGCTTCAATGTGAGTCCATCCCGTGGTCAATAATCTTCCCAAAACTGCTGCAGTATTGGTCACTCTTCCATGGGGTGCAGTTCTTCAAGTACAGGCTGCTCCAGCTTGGAAGCAGAGTCCTTCTATCCACGGGTCTCCCATAGGGTAACAGCCTCCTCCCAAGCATCCACTCGCCCAACACGGAGCTCCTCCTCCACAGGCTGCAGGTTGTGAGAACCTTCTTTTGAGAAATATTTTCTATCCTCTATCCTCTGCCCTGAGAAATATTTTCTATCCTCACTAGGTATTAGTGAACCTAGTAAGATACTCACAGAGTAAGCAGAATTATATCAAAAACAAATGAAAGCCAAACTGTGAAGGAACCATGGGTGGATAAAGTTAAGGTTTGCAAATGCTGGAGCAGAAAACTAAAAGCCAAGTGCTGAAGAATAAATATACTGCTGAAGAATAAATATACAAACAAATTGAACCCTGCAATAGTTCCCATTGGAAAGTAGGAAGAAGCAGAAAAGCTTTTCAAAGAAGTCTAATCCAACAGAAATATAGTTTTAAGTAGATGATACAGATATGACAAAATTCTGAAGCTAGTTTCAGACTCCAAAAAAGCAAGGAATGCCTAGATCTAAAAAGTCTCTGGCAATAAATTGTTAGGTGTTCAAAATGTGGGAAAACAGAATAAAATAGTGATCCAATAGATATTACTATGTACAACTTTCCTGTGAGTGTCAGATAATCTGCCATTATTCCTGAGTTTCGTTTCACCTGAAGTCCTCACATTACATGAGATGGTTTTTTTCTTCTTTTGAATCTTTCTTTGGAACAACAGTTTTCAAACTTAATTTGATAAGAAAAATTCTTAAAACAATTTTAAAGTTTACTATATAAAAAATAAGAGAAAAAGAAAACTAAATCCAAATATTTTATTTATATAGATGTATCACATATCACAAATAGTTGTACTTCATCACTGTAAGAAATTTTAATTATATGTCATGATTCATAATTTTGGAAAAGACTAGTTGAAGATGCTGACATTTTAAAGTCAACAGGAAATTTTTTTACATCTTAGCCCATTTGTCTCATACACAAACACTACCACAAAAGTATATAAATAAGAAAGTGTCTGTTCCTGACTTCAGGAACTATATGCATTAATAAAAAGATATAACTAGAGGAATATTTGTACTTCATATTTTCAAAAATAGAAAATATCGCTTAGACCATGACATTGTACAGAAAAGGAAAATCAGCTTTGGACAGAGAGTTGGCTTCCTCGCTGAGAAGCATCAGCAAGAACTGAAGGGAAAATGATCCATCTCTAAATCACACTTCAGCAAACTTTAACTGTAGCTCTTCTTTCACCTAAAGAACACCAAAACACATTACTCCTTCCAATTTTTACAGAAGTTGATTTTTAATTTTTTTAAATAATAAAAATATTTGTTTCGTTTCCTTCAAGCACTTGAAAGAAGTCTGCTTTGTCTGGAGAGTTAACTTTCCTCTTCTAGAAAAAAAAGACCTTGCAAATCAATGAAGAGAGTAAAAATATACCTCAAAATAAAATACGTCAAAATTATTGGTCTGTATTTGACACTCTTGTGTCTCTATAACCTGAGAAAGGACATCTTTTTCCCAAGGAAATCGCTGTAGTCACTTAATCAACTGCCAATTTTTTAATTGTTCTTTTCCTCCCTTCTGTAAAAATTCTGATGTTACCAAAAACCTGTAATATTTTACATTAAGAAATATTTAATTGCAGTTGTTTATTTCACATTATTCTGGGAGTTTTAGTGGAGGGGGGTTTAAGTACAAAAAGTTATTTCTTGGTGAACTCTGGATAGGAAACAAGGGACTATTAATGGGTGAATGAATATCATTTCATTGAGGACAAAACAGATGATCCAATCATTTCTAAATGGACTACTTTCTGCTCCGACAAAGTGCTAACAGAACTAAAGAGAGATGATCGGAAAAATGAAAGAAGAGTACATATTGGATACTTTCAACTTTCCCACTACAGCACATTGTACTTTTGAATTTATGACAATTTGTGATAAGCTAGCATCCATTCACATAAAAAAAAAGGTTAAAATTATCAATATATTCTAGAAGATATACTGGAAATTTCAACAAATGAGCTGCAGTCAGAAAGTAGTATATTATATAAAAGCTGTTGATATTAGAGGAAATGGTTCTATAAAAGGCAGAGAAATAGATACACCAAAGGTGTTCCGAACAGGAAAAAAGTTTGATAGTATATAAGTACTTATGAAATGAAAATGACACATTCTAGCAGAAAAGGACTAAAATAATTGAAAAATAATTTTAAAAAAACTAAAACCCTGCAGTTGAGTTTAAAGGACTTATAATAGAAAATGCAAGTACAAAGATCTCACATTTAAAACCAATTAATTCAATAATTTATAAATACTTTATTTGTGCTTCGTTTATAGCATAAAATTGCTCACCTCTGCCTATTTGTGAGTAAGAGCTCCAAAGCACTGGGTAATAGATTATGCTCAGTCTGATGCACTTCCAGCCAGCCATGATTCCTTTCAACTCTCAAGGTCCATCCCACCCTTTATGCTCTACATGGGTAGTACCTGTACCACTTCTGTCCAAGAAAGTGACCGTGTCCAGCCCACAGTCACTGGACTATCTCTGTTCTGCAGTCGCATTGGTCACACAGCTGACATATGGAAGGCTGTTGCTCAGATGCTCAGACTGTCCCCACAGAGCTTCCAAAGTCAGGCAGTAGAAGTGTCTCTGGTGCCACTGTCCCATTTATGGATGTGTACTGTCTATCAAAACTAGGTTTACGCCTATATGATACCAAACAACTTCATGCTCCCTCTTTGACAGAGTTACCATGAAATACACAGAGTTAATAAATTAATATAAAGTATCTATTTTAATGAGACAATCTGAGGACCACTAGTAGCTGCATTCAGCAGTAACACACTGTAAGGACTGAGATGCTTATGTATCTTTCATCAGATTTCCTTGTGGTTGTTTTGATACTATCGTTAGTTAGAAAATCACATCTCTTTTTCATAGGATATTTGTCTGGCCAATACACAGGACAGATGAAACAGTAAGATATCACTGTCTATAAAAAACTTTTCCCTTGGAAACTGTAGCTCAGTGGCTGAAGGAAGAGGAGGAAGAAAAGGAAGGATTACTGAGCTGATGCCAATAAATATTGCCATAGAAAATTGTAATCTCCCTTCCCTCCAGGCTCAGGAAACAGAAGAATCATACCTTCTCATTCATGCTTATGGATATGGATAGTCTTTCACTATACCTTTTAGTGCACCAATATACCCAAAGTTCATCTGCAGTATGAAAGCAATGATGTTTTGTGCACGAGTATACCTGGATTTTGGAAAGCTCCACACTGACACAGACCATGGTGACACTCAGCATATGCTTGCTGTTGCTTCCCTAGGCCAGTAAATCCCTACAGACTTGAATGTCTTCTTGTGCTGAAGGGTTTTGCTGTGCTCCAAAGGAGTAGAAGAAGGCTCTCTCTCCCCACAGCTACAGCAATGGTGTCCATAAAGCTTCAGGGCTGTTGAATATTTCTGCCAAGGTTTCTGAAGAAAAACCAGGCCTCTCTTTAGTGATATTTTGTTGTTCTGGTTTCTATTGTTGTTTATTATTATTATTATTATTTAAAAATACAGTTTGGATCATATTTAGGATCAAAGACTCCAGGGAAAGTGTACTTGATGTTAAGAAATTGTAGGATTTGAGCTGTTCTCATTGCAAGTATTGCTGTACTTCAATGATGTGTTTTAATCTAAATCACCTGAAAAACTGTCAACAGTGCCATTAATGGATTTAATTACAAATAATAGTGTTCTGACCTTTCTCCATCTAGATGTAGACATTTCACCCTCCAAAAATGCATTTTAAAATTCACTGATGACATATTGTTATTAATAGTTAAAAGACCACTGATGATTTCCACGGATCTAAAGCTTTTGATTTAATCATGTTCCCTTGATTAAAGAAACTGCTATCCTTTGGTCAATTATTTCAGCCATTATCTTGATTTCATTTTCATGGGTCGTCGTAAAAGTGTCAGAGAGAAAAATTCGAATAAAACTGGTACATACATGTGTTATTTGAAAACGTTAATTTACCCTTATTTGTGCTGGAAAAAACAAAACATTCAATAAGGAACAGCTCTCCAAATTAAATACAGAGACTTGAGAACCTCTGTTTTGCCAGTTTGGCAGAATCCTGTGTTTCAGCAGAGGTTCGTGGTACCTTGGGGTTGCTGTAAATTATGCCAAGTAAGACTCTTCTGGAAGAACTATACATTAGGTGAACATTATTGAGCACTATTTATACACACAGTCTGTACTATGACTGATTGGCATGGGTCCATCAGAAAAGAGCTGGAGCTTTGTCTCAGTAAAAGGTCTTTTCACTTGGACTAGGCACTATGCACAAGTCCTGCATGCGTCTGTATCTCCCAAAACTCTCAGCACAGCAGCCTAGCACACTGGAAAGGAAAAGGCTTTGCCCTCCCTTCATAGCAGCCCAGCTGAGTCTTTTCAGGACCAGGACCCTACTTGAGGAAGTTTAATCCTGTGCTGACCTGCTTGGGTCACCTGCACAACTTGGCAGCAGGCCTGTGCAAGATCAAACCTACTGGTTTTCCTTAATGTCTTAAATGCCAGTGGCCAAAACACTGTAAGGAAAATCTTACTGATGGATTTCAGAGACTTTAAGACAGCGACAAATCCAAATAACAGAAATGAAACCAGAAGCTTTCTGTAACTACTTATATGACACTATGCCAAGCAACCTTCAGGTTGTACTCCCAGATGGAAGCTACATTTGCATCCTACCTATTTATGTGAGTGTATTTTCCACCGAATTCTCTGACAGTGCAAATACGTTATTTTGCTTTTATGAGCTCAGTAAGACCTTACAAGCTTACTCACTTACTGAGTTAAACTATATCTGATTCAAAAGTCTTGTTCTTCCTGTTAGGAACTGACACTCTTCTTCATGTATCTTGAAAATATCCCTGAAGCCAACAAGTTTAGTCATGTGAATGTTTAGTCGTGTTTTATTTAATATATTGCACATTTAGAAATCTGCAGCTTTATTCTTCCTGATTTTGTTCCTACATCCTGCAACTGACCCCATATCTTTCCAAAGAGAAATTATTTGCTTTAAGTTATGCTAAAACATGATCTATAATTACTATTCTACACTAAAGTAGATATCTATACATGTACAAGGTGGGTGGATGTGTAGGTGGGAGGGAGCATGTGTATGAACTTTGTCCTTAAGGAAAGATTCCTGAAGTAGTTGTGTTCTTGCAGTATTCCCTTGGAGATAATAACACCATTCCAGAACATAATAGTCACCAGCTGGAGTTCAACCTACTTTAAATAGAGAATTTGAAAGACATTTACAGACTGTTGTCCAAATAGCAAAAATACTCTGTGGCCATGCTAGGCAAACGCTAATCTGACTGCTTATTTGCCTTGATATACATGCTTATTTTGTCTGCTGGCTAGCTCCATGAGAGGTAAGGGACCTCAACATAAGATTGAGTCATAGAATCATAGAAATTAAACCTGTGAATGAATAATGAGACGATCCTAGCTTCTCACTCCAAAGCTAGAATACTTCTCACTTCCAAACCCAAACTTCTTCATTTCTCCCAGACAATGAAATCTTTACTGGCATTTTTCAAGTTACTTTTCTGTCGAATAAATTCTAGCCTTTAGGAGTGTTTGAACACTTGATTTAATTTTTTCTGTGATTTATTTATTCTTTCTCGTAACTATGCACTCTAAAACTGGTGCCTTAAAAGATT
Organism: Vireo altiloquus; assembly: GCA_013396875.1. Lineage (NCBI taxonomy): Eukaryota > Metazoa > Chordata > Aves > Passeriformes > Vireonidae > Vireo > Vireo altiloquus. The sequence continues at coordinate 511,856 of VZRF01012748.1, read as the reverse complement.
TTCTCTCCTACATATATGAAAGCTGTTACCATGTTGCTCTTAATCACAGTTTAATAAACTAGATGTGTTCAGCTTCAAAACTAGTCCTGGATGATTTTTCCCATTGATAAAAGTGAATCATATATTCTACGGCTGACTTAAAACCTTGAAAGTTTTACACATTTTTCTTTGCTGAATTTGCCATTTGTTTCCCTATGAAAAACACTTATCTAGCTCAGTAGTGACTGAAATTCATTATCATATAATGACAGCTGGTTTTATTACATATTTCTTTCCCCTGTGGCATATGTTTCCAATACTGCTATTTATGATACAGCTTGAATGCTCTAACAGATAGTCAGAACCACACAACAAGCATTCAAGGTTCTGAGCCAGATGAAAATTTTAAACAAGAAAGTATTTCAGTGTCAGTGTCACTATTCAAATGTTCTTTTCTCAGCCTAGATGGACTCACATCAAGCATATTTTGTTATCATGCCTTTAAAAGATGTGTTTTTCTCTCACTCAGACTCTATCAAAGATCTTTCTTCGTGAAATATTCAAAGTTCTTATATGAATTTGTAATACAAGCTACATTAATGCTAAAGCTATTTTGTTTCTGAGAGACAGTTTGGTTTGGAAATTTAACTTTTTATTTTTAATTAGCCCTTATACATATTGTATTCATTATCTACCTAGGATACATTGTCTGTCTGTCCCTGTACTCCTCATAACCTCCAAAACTATTGGGCAAATTCAGACGAAGATAAGAATGAGGTCAAAGCCTTAAAGAGAAGTCTCATTTGAATTGATGTCTAGATAGAGGACAGAGAGCCAGATCGCTGTCCCACTAGGAATAAAACATCAGTGACAGCTCAGCAGTTACCTTTTTGGATTGACCTCTTGCTATCCAGTCAGCAAATATTCTGCCAGCATATCAGTGCAAAAGTAGCTCTGAGCTACTGAGAGCATATAATGTCCTCTGCACAGCTGATATCTGCAGACTTGAAAGGCAGCTGAGCAGACTGGAAAGGGAGGTCTAATGCGGTTGGGCATAAACCTCAGTGTAAATGGTCAAAGCTGCTGTAATGGGGCAAAGGGAGGGATGTAAGACTATCAAACACAAATCCTCAAAGCATGACTTCATTAGCTCTGCTATTCTCAGTACCATTTGTTTCATTGTTTTTATTGAAACAGCAACCAAAACAAAACTAAGGAACCACAAAAATAAAGACTCCTCTTTACAATGAATTTTGAACACCAAGAGGAAGAGAAAATAAGCTCAGTATCTAAAAGAAAATGCGTTTTTCTTCTGGATTGTATAGATTGTACACAGCCAACTAAGCGATCACATTATAGAATTTGGTAGAGGAGCTTGAAGGGAAATAGAGCCACATGATATTGCAGTTGATGTGATAGCATCTGAGGAGTCCATCTCAGCACCCTGCTGCACTCAGCACAATGCAAACATATGGAGGAAACAAATATTTTCATCTTTCCATGATTTTGTTTTCACCCATCTTCTTTTATGACTCCATCTGTATATAAGGGTAATCCCAAGGGCTGAAGAGGAAAACCTCACTCATAACAAACACTTAAAAAAAACAACTACTCTTAAATCAGTTCCCTGTACCAGCTATTCTGGTGGTAAACTTGTGTGGTTTTTAGTGGGCTTTTTCAGTGGCATAGGGATAAAATGACTGTGTGATGGACTCCAGAGTAGTCCCAGTAGTATTCTGTCAACTTGCTGTCAATTTTCACTCCTTATCCTGCTACCACTGTCAAGCTTGTGAAACCAGACACTCTGTTACTGATGCAGTGAGATCAAGTTGCACCTGATATTGCAGAGGTAGGTTTGCGAGTCATTAGAGAACACTGGACTACTGGGCTTCTGACTGGTACTATTCTGGGTAGTAAATTTATCTCAGAGCAGAGTTTAAAAAATTAAAATTTGTTTGGCTAGTTGTTTTGTTGGGTGGTTTGAAAGAAAAAGGAAAAAGGAATGAAGAGGGAAAAAAGATAACAAGGAAGGGAGAGGGAGAGAGGGAGAGAGGGAGAGAGAGGTAGAGGGAGAGGGAGAGGGAGAGGGAGAGGGAAAGGGAAAGGGAAAGG
>VZRF01012748.1:487247-500369 GCA_013396875.1 Vireo altiloquus | reverse complement strand
CACCGACACCGCTCCGGCCCGGGCACGGCCACCGGCACCGGGCACCGCTCCGGCCCGGGCACAGCCACCGGCACCGGGCACCGCTCCCCTCCGGCCCGGGCACTGCCACCGACACCGGGCACCGCTCCGGCCTGGGCACGGCCACCGGCACCGGGCACCGCTCCCCTCCGGCCCGGGCACGGCCACCGGCACCGGGCACCGCTCCCCTCCGGCCCGGGTACGGCCACCGCTCCGCTCCGGCCCGGGCACGGCCACCGGGCACGGCTCCGCTCCGCAGGGCCCCCCGGGGAGCAACCGCAGACCGCCCTCCCCTTCCCCGCAGGGACGGGGTCCCGGGGGAAAACCTCTGAGGCTCAGGGACGGCAAGGCTTTCTGCGGCCCCGGCCGCGGCTGCCTCAGCTGGTGATGCGGTGGCCTGCTAGGTGAGGGGCTTTTGGTGTGATTTCAACGAAAAAGCGTGTCTGCGGAAGGCACGCTGGAGCTTCGAGCCGGGAAGCTCGGTAGCGTGTTCCCGTGGAGATGTACGGAGTTTGGGCTTCGGCCGGTTTGCACGGGGCAAAGCACTGCGGGTGCTTGGCTCCCACGGGAATATGGTCCCATCGGTAAAGGCTTCTGCCCACACTGGCATCCCCCGCTTGAAGCTCCGGTGCCGCCAGAGGCAGATGCGAAGCACGAAATCGGCGGCCGGCCCTGGGAAAATCTCCCAAGCTGAGCATTTCTGTTGTGATGTGCCCGCATTAGCAGCCCGAACACGTAGGGAAAGGCTGACATCTGCGATTTGGTACGAGGCACCCGAGAAATGACAGACCTCCCGGTTCAGAGGGGAGCCCCTGCCTCGGCTCCCGGCGGGGGAGGGACCCACAGAGCCCCAGCGGCGCCTACGAGAGCGGCTTGCCCCAGGGAAGGAAACCTCCTCTCCTGAGCTTTCCTCAAATCTGAAAACAGCTATGCGACACAGTCTCTAGATTTGGAACGTTCACGGTCAATGCCCAGAAGTGAAAAGATAGAAGGAGACCTTCGCTATAAACTTTGAGCCTGGTTCCAGTCGAAATACAAATAACAATAGTTTCCAGGCTTTTGTCCCTGGTTTTCAAAATAACACGTAAAATCGAGGTTGCACCGTGGGTCGTTTTCCTCAGCCTTTGTGCCAACGCACCTCTGCCTTTTGACACTTCACTGCATAGTTTACACATCACCGCTCCCCCCCGAATTTTTCAAAGCCCATTCACATCACTGGCCTGAGGTAAAAAGAAACCAGAGCTACTTTATTTTACAAGTGCAGGAGAAACTCGCCTGGGCAGGAGAGACCCTTGGGAGCCGGCAGTGAAGGTGCGGTCGGACCGAGCTGCGCCCTCCGCACGGCAGGAGGGACCCTCTCGGATCGGTGTGGGGTCCACCCCGCTGTGAGCACGCACACACACACACGCACCAGGAGCAGAAATTTGGAGACTTGTCGAGGGGAGAAGTAAATAAGAAATAAAAGTGGGAAAAGAAAAAAAGACAAATTCGTTAGGGATTAAACGAAAATAATAATTTTAAAAGTCCCCTAGTAGAGGAGTCCTGAAAGTTTCTTCTAGCCCTCTTCGTATTTTCTGTAGTTTGCAGTTTGTACTGGGCTGTTGGAGTCGCATCACAGAGGACAAGTGCCATTCCCATGGATCTGTGTTTGTATGGGAAAAATAGTAAAGGGCACTCTTCCCACTTCGATAGGTTTCCGAGCCCTTGCTGGGCGACGGCTAAATGGCACATTTAAGTACCAAGATATGGGGCAAAGGATGTATTGTAAGAACGGATGAGAGTATGCTTGGCACAGCTGATATTTATTGAACGATCCAAAATGAAATAAGTTAGTTACAGAGAAAGAAATGTACGCAATTGTTGCACGAACTGCCTTCAATTAAGTTGTTTTGTTTTCAGGGCTGTTTTGCAAGCATCTTCCACACGGTTGGTGGAAAGGAGAGATCTCATGGGCTGTTCTGCGTTTTCTGGGGCGATCAAGTCAATCCTGAGAAGGGAAAAAAAAAATAAAGTCGCTTTAGAAGTAGAAAAACTGCTGCTTCTGAGAGCTCAATGAATTATTTTAAATGCTGTATCTCAGAGAAAAGGCCTCCTATAACAGATTCCTAGATCGTGTCAAATTATAACGAATTGAATCACTAGAAGCAATTACAAAGCAAATATTGTGATCGGTGTTGTGGGTAAAATCGGAGCCGGATTTATAGAGGAATATTACCTCAGATTTTTTTTTTTTTTAAATCAACATTGATTAGAATGGTGTTAAGCCTAAAGACCTCTTCCTGTAGATGGCGTCCTTTGGGTACTGAGTAATCAATAATAGTACAGTCAGACTCAGGAGAGTTTAATAAGCTTTGGATAATAAAATAATTAATATATTTTTAGTTATATTTTTATTGAAAGTGAAAACCCCTGGATTTATCGTAAGCAAAAATGTGTTTCTCCTTCACGTGGATGCAAATAAAAACTGTTTGAATAAATAAGTTGTTTCTGAACATTTTGTTGTCAAAGTGTTAAATGTCCCCGTCATTTTTATTCAAACACTAACATGATTACAGCCAATTATATATTCACCACTGTTCTTTATTTTAGAGTAATTGTACTTGTCACTAATAAAACAGAGACATAATGGATCGCTACTGTTCTGAATTTTAAAGCAATTTTCTGTAATTTGATTGAATTATACATCATCTCCACTACTTTTTTATTTCTATATTTTGAAATCCTATTTTCTTGAAAATTGCAGTTCTATTCCTGTTTTGTTGATCCTGAAGTAACGAAACCTTCTGTAACATTTATAAATAGAGCCTCGTCCCTTTTGAAATGTGGAAAATCATGAATTCAGTCCCAACATACTGAAAGCTTTAGACTGAAAATCTGAAAGTCCGGAGAAGTGCCTAAACCAGATCGTTGGCTCCACACGTTGTCCTTCTTGGAAACGAGAAGTAGTACAAGCAGAGAAGAAAAACATCTCCAGTATGCATAGGAAGGATTGATGACTTTGTTGCAATGATTTGGTGAGCTTCTTGGGGCTCAAATATAGAAACACAACAAGATAAGCAGTTCAGTTGCTAGTATTTACCACAGAAGAATAAAGACACAGGGAAAATACAAGCCAATTACATTCCTCCGAGAATTTAGAGCCATTATATACTGTCTGTATGTTCTTTTAGGTGGGCGATTATAGGTGAGAAGCCCAGGAGTGACTTGGCTATCTTTAGGAACAGACAACAGAGAGGCAGAACGATACAGAAGCATACGGAGACACCGTAAACACAGAAGATACTGCGGTGAGTTATTCTACTGCTCCTCGGGTTGTTTCTCTGAGAATGAGCTCTCAGAGGGCTGAAGTTTTGTTGTTGTTTTCCAAAGCCGAAAGCATGCCTTTAATTTAGCAATTGTATCAACCATCAACGCGGAGAGGTATGATCTGCGTTGTCGACAAACACAAAACAAAAAATGATACAAAGGCTTTCACAAGTTAATTTCATATGACAAAACACGTGCCCACCACAACAGATAAAGTTAAACTACCGTTTGCAAACGGTGCGACTGCATAAAAAGCTACAGTCGAACACGAATGGGTTTTGCGTAAGGTAAAACTAAGGGAATGCGCGGGTGGCTCACTGCGAGATGCTTTCAGTGAAGCTTTAGCGGGACACGATCCCGACCTTCAGTGAGAACCACCCTTGTCACTTTTGCGGATTCCCTCTTTAGCAGAGCCACAGAAATTAGCTTGAAGTTGCCTTGGAAGGCAGAAAAATAATTAATAATAATAATAATAATAATAATAATGAACTGCTAGTATCACTTAATTAATTCCAACCTGTACAACGACTTGAGAGCCTTTACTTTGCCCTTTCTTTGGTGTTTTGAAATTAATGCGAAAATAAATTGTAATGTCATCTTCTGCAATATTCTGCTAGAAGACAAATGAAAATTAGTTATTTGTTGGAGTTTCCGGAGCTACGGTATGATTTCATTACTTGGTGGTGTTTATAGCTCGATTATAACAAACACAGTTTTTCGAAAGACTCCTAAGAAACATAACCTCAGTTTGTGTGAGCATCTATGCGAGTATCCCATCTAAAAGATGGAGAGGAGAAAACACACTGAAGGGATGCATCCCGGGAGAAATCTTTCTACGTTTTTCCTCTCCGCATTGTCAGTGCCGGGAGAGTCTGCAGCCACTTCATTTTCTTGGTCAAATTATTATCGAGATAAAACTACAAGCTCCAGGCTCTAGCGAGGCATGGTCCGTGCTGGGTGGGAGGGACACAAATGGGATTTAACTTGTTGCCAGTCATTTTTGTGTGTTTGTTTGTTTGTGCTGGTGCTTTAAAAGCGAAACAAATTCCAGAAACAAAGCGGGGGGGAGGGGGAGGCCGGGGAGAGAGGGAGGAGGAAAACAAGCTCTATATAAAAGGCATATCATATTAAAATAATACATGGACACACCCACTGATATCAAGGGGACGATATCAGCCCTTCCCCAAGAAACTTATTTCTAAGTGGTAGCGGTTATAATCATCCAACAAGCCCCTTGCCATCACTACCCCCTCCCTCCTCTAAAGAAAGGAAGAATGAAAGAAAGAGAACATGGAGACCACCCTGCCCGATACAAAAAGTGTTTAGAACAAGCTACATAAAGAGGCAGATCCTGCGAGCCCTACTCGTGCCAGGACACCAAGGAGCGAGCAGGGTCCGCTTCCCGAGCAGCCTCCTTGGCGCTAGCGCCAGCCCCATCATCCCGACATCCGCCAAGCGCGGGTCCGGCCGCGAGCGAGAAACGGCACCTCTCTCCGGCACCTCCTCACGCCGGAGCCCCGACACGGGGAAAGCCAACATCATCTTTACTTTGAGGCTGCCGAACGCCTTCTCTTAAAGGGGTGTTCAGTCGATTGCGGCTTTCTTTCTACACCGGCCTTTTGCTGTGGTTACAAGGGGACCCCGGGGCGGGGGAAGACAGGAGGATAGGGGAGGATGATGCGCTTTTGTAGGCCCTAAAATATGGAACCGCAGCTGAGCCGGCCGAGTGCGAGACGCCGCCAAGCCGNGGTGGAAGGGGGTGGGGAGGGGGGAAGAGGGCGTCTTTTCTCTCGAGTCACCGAAAAACTGCAAAACCAGATCCATGTGTCATTTGCCAAAGATTGTAAGAGTCTAAAGAGCTTTAGAACAACACCATGAAAATATTCCAGTTTCTTAGGAGTCAGAGAGCAGCTAGAGGTCTTCTTCAAGCACTACTTGGGGCTTGTTTTCTTGATTTTTTTTTCTCCCTAGGTTTTTCTTTTTTCCCCAGTATTTTATTTCACATTCTTAGCTTCAATATCACAACGCAGACAAAAGCACCGGCCTAGAATGCTTTCATAGTAAACACAATGGAAAATAAAATTATGTATTTAAACCTCGAGAACAGAACAAGGTTTTTAACTTGTTCACTTCTCCCTTGTATTTTATTATCGCCGTCTGAATAACTCTGTGGATAATTCTTAAAGGATACTTTAATTTTTTGTTTGATTTCTGAATTAAGGAGAGCTTTCATTACACAGGTACACCTATAGCCCAGGCAGGTGTAACGGCTCTTTTCTCCACACTGGCACATAAAATAATAGCGACATTTAGGATCTAAAAACCCGCACGTCTTCAAGTTGGCAATGAGTATAAAAATATTCTGTTTTGAAAAATTCTGGCAGTGGCAGCTGAACACAATAAATCTAGTGGATGATCTACACTCCATAAATAGGCTCTCTTTGGATGGCATTCTACAGCTACAGGAATAAATAAATAAAATCTTCAGCTTTTAATTAAGGCGATTTAATTCAGACCTCTCCACTCATCGTAGTCGCCGTGGGAAATGTATACTCCAGTGTTTACTCGGATCTCTTTCTGTCACTATTTTGTCTTGTTTTACATTTACGACATCAGCAAAGCTTTCTGGCCCCTACAGCCATTGTTTCCCATTTCGACGTTCTCCGTTCAACCTCTGCCAGCCCAAGAAACTCCCTAAAGTTCAACAGGAGGGGAACTCAGTGCACTTAGTTTGCTAATGTCATTGTTTTAAGGCTACCTCTCCCCTAGTTGCACAAGCTCCTCTAAGGTATACAGTGCCCTGCTGGCGGTCCCTTATGGTACAGTGCAGCTTCTCAAAAGATCATCGGATGGAGAAATTTAGCTTTTTGAAACATTTAAGTAACTGAGCAATTAGTTCTGAATGGGGTGGGGGCAGGGAAGACTAGAGAGCTTAAATAGGGGGGGAGGGGGGAGAGACACAACACAGCTAGCCGGAAAACAACAGGGATGTGTATGCATGGGAGGGAAACTTAAAAGGTTTGTATTTAAAGTGTGCTTGCAAGGTCTTCGGCACAATATGTGCTGCTCTCCTTAAAGGGGCACCGAGTGCCAATAACCATTAGTCATCCAGTAGGGACCTTTCATTACAGATCTATCTTTAGGGGGAGTTCCCCGAAGGGAACATAGCTGCGGATTTCAAACCCGGTCCAGTTACAGTTACAGTGCGTACCTGCTGCAATATAAGGGAGAGATACTCACCAGAGTTTCGGGAGCGCGCGGATAGCCTCAAGGTCTCTGCAGTGCTCCTTTCCTTTGCGGAATACTATCTTGCATCCGAGGCAGCTCCCAGTCTATATTTGATATTAACAGCCTCAAACACGAGGCTCTCCCATAGACATTTTTTTCCAGGGTTTTCAAGCAAATTTCTTGGTGCCACAATGTTATGATGGAAGGATGCTGAAATGACAGGCCTCGTAGACGCTTGTCTTAATCATCGGCTTCTTAATTTAGTTTTAGTGCTGTGGNAAGAAAGGAAGAATGAAAGAAAGAGAACATGGAGACCACCCTGCCCGATACAAAAAGTGTTTAGAACAAGCTACATAAAGAGGCAGATCCTGCGAGCCCTACTCGTGCCAGGACACCAAGGAGCGAGCAGGGTCCGCTTCCCGAGCAGCCTCCTTGGCGCTAGCGCCAGCCCCATCATCCCGACATCCGCCAAGCGCGGGTCCGGCCGCGAGCGAGAAACGGCACCTCTCTCCGGCACCTCCTCACGCCGGAGCCCCGACACGGGGAAAGCCAACATCATCTTTACTTTGAGGCTGCCGAACGCCTTCTCTTAAAGGGGTGTTCAGTCGATTGCGGCTTTCTTTCTACACCGGCCTTTTGCTGTGGTTACAAGGGGACCCCGGGGCGGGGGAAGACAGGAGGATAGGGGAGGATGATGCGCTTTTGTAGGCCCTAAAATATGGAACCGCAGCTGAGCCGGCCGAGTGCGAGACGCCGCCAAGCCGAGGGGTGCGGTGGAGGCGCGGTGCGGGGAGAGGGCCGCGGCGGGACGGAGCAGCGCCGAGCGGGCAGCGGCGGGCGCGGCCCGGCCAGGTAGGACGGGCGGATGGGCACCACCGGGCACCGGCGCCCCCCCGCGCCCGGGGGCCTTTGTCGGAGCGACGGAGTGCAAAGAGCGCTGAGAGAGAGACCCTATCTGTCCTTCTGCTGGGGAAGGGGTGGAAGGGGGTGGGGAGGNTTTCTCCCTAGGTTTTTCTTTTTTCCCCAGTATTTTATTTCACATTCTTAGCTTCAATATCACAACGCAGACAAAAGCACCGGCCTAGAATGCTTTCATAGTAAACACAATGGAAAATAAAATTATGTATTTAAACCTCGAGAACAGAACAAGGTTTTTAACTTGTTCACTTCTCCCTTGTATTTTATTATCGCCGTCTGAATAACTCTGTGGATAATTCTTAAAGGATACTTTAATTTTTTGTTTGATTTCTGAATTAAGGAGAGCTTTCATTACACAGGTACACCTATAGCCCAGGCAGGTGTAACGGCTCTTTTCTCCACACTGGCACATAAAATAATAGCGACATTTAGGATCTAAAAACCCGCACGTCTTCAAGTTGGCAATGAGTATAAAAATATTCTGTTTTGAAAAATTCTGGCAGTGGCAGCTGAACACAATAAATCTAGTGGATGATCTACACTCCATAAATAGGCTCTCTTTGGATGGCATTCTACAGCTACAGGAATAAATAAATAAAATCTTCAGCTTTTAATTAAGGCGATTTAATTCAGACCTCTCCACTCATCGTAGTCGCCGTGGGAAATGTATACTCCAGTGTTTACTCGGATCTCTTTCTGTCACTATTTTGTCTTGTTTTACATTTACGACATCAGCAAAGCTTTCTGGCCCCTACAGCCATTGTTTCCCATTTCGACGTTCTCCGTTCAACCTCTGCCAGCCCAAGAAACTCCCTAAAGTTCAACAGGAGGGGAACTCAGTGCACTTAGTTTGCTAATGTCATTGTTTTAAGGCTACCTCTCCCCTAGTTGCACAAGCTCCTCTAAGGTATACAGTGCCCTGCTGGCGGTCCCTTATGGTACAGTGCAGCTTCTCAAAAGATCATCGGATGGAGAAATTTAGCTTTTTGAAACATTTAAGTAACTGAGCAATTAGTTCTGAATGGGGTGGGGGCAGGGAAGACTAGAGAGCTTAAATAGGGGGGGAGGGGGGAGAGACACAACACAGCTAGCCGGAAAACAACAGGGATGTGTATGCATGGGAGGGAAACTTAAAAGGTTTGTATTTAAAGTGTGCTTGCAAGGTCTTCGGCACAATATGTGCTGCTCTCCTTAAAGGGGCACCGAGTGCCAATAACCATTAGTCATCCAGTAGGGACCTTTCATTACAGATCTATCTTTAGGGGGAGTTCCCCGAAGGGAACATAGCTGCGGATTTCAAACCCGGTCCAGTTACAGTTACAGTGCGTACCTGCTGCAATATAAGGGAGAGATACTCACCAGAGTTTCGGGAGCGCGCGGATAGCCTCAAGGTCTCTGCAGTGCTCCTTTCCTTTGCGGAATACTATCTTGCATCCGAGGCAGCTCCCAGTCTATATTTGATATTAACAGCCTCAAACACGAGGCTCTCCCATAGACATTTTTTTCCAGGGTTTTCAAGCAAATTTCTTGGTGCCACAATGTTATGATGGAAGGATGCTGAAATGACAGGCCTCGTAGACGCTTGTCTTAATCATCGGCTTCTTAATTTAGTTTTAGTGCTGTGGTTTTGTGTGTGTGTGCGTGTGTGTCTACGCTTGTGTGCGCGCAAGAGAAGCCTCTGACAACCTGCAGCTTCCTAATGACTGACGAGGCAGGGCTGCTGCAGCAAAGTAACACTTCCCTGGTGTGAAGACCTCTTACTGGGAAGTTTAGTTCACTACTGTTCTCGCAATCCTAATCATATAACTTGTAACTAAAACCCATGGAAGAAGGATACAGCATGTTAAACAGACTAACTACTAATCTCTAGAAGCTGTTGAGGATTAACTGGAAGCTGGCTAGAGGCGGACATCTAAACTTAAATCTACAAATGCGGAGAGAAATCTGGACCATTGAATGCTTCTTCCTCTCCCTCTTTGCCTCCATTCATCCATCCACCTTCAGTCCCATTCACCCCTCTTCAAAATGTTTGACTACCTCTTTCTCTTTGTTAGCGCGCTGCTCCGTCCCCATTCGCCATGCCTTAGCAGCAGGGTATCAGTGTCTGCTGAGCTGTCCTTACCTTAATTGCCCAGGTAACCTGGAATAAATAAGGCAAGCTTATAGTCAAGGGGGAATAGAATTATATAAGCGTACATCGAGGCATTTACTGTACTGAATGTGATATTACGGATGGTTAAAACCAAAGTGTCCGGACTAGTTTCATGGAAGCATGATGCCATCGAAGCGTGGTTATTAAATACCCTTTCTTCATGGCTGAAAAAAACCTCATTCATTTCTTAAGCTGTCAGTACATTTTAGCAGCTTAACTGCCTTGAAAGAGCCCGAGAGTACAGAGCCAATATACCCGTGTGAAGGGGGATTGAAGGCTGAAGCTGGGGCGGGGGGTGGTGCAAGGGAAGCACACTATATGCATTAAGTGTACATTGGAGAGGGTCATTTCTTCCTTTGGCCTTTAATTTAAAAAAAAAGATAAAAATTTTTAAAAGGGGGGGGGGCAGGTGGGGAGAAAAATGTGTGGTTGAAACACTATCCCTACAAGATATACCCAAGAGCTGCACAGAGATCGCTGCTGAATGGCACTTCAGTCAGGACGTTTCAGCTCAGCTATTCACCTCCATCCTGACCCCAGAGCTGGATACTCTCAGTCCATCCCTGCCGCTCACTTCAGTGGATCCACAGCATCGACAGGCGTGCAGGTGAGGCATCATTCACACTCTGCAGAGAGCCGGCTCCCCTCTGCACACCCACCCGTACTGCACAGGGCTGGGGCTGTGTGCCTCTGTTCCACGCACAAGCTTCTGTTCCAGACTCTCCACAAAACCTTCCCTGTTGGAAAATGCTTCCATGAGGGACTTTCTTAAGAGAATTCAGCTTTAGTCAGAGTTGAGCAGTCAAACCTGCCGCTCATGCAGTGCCCCGACACACAAAGGTACCACTGGAGTCATGTTCAGGGCAGAGCTCAGGAAGGAACTGGCGTTAGAGCAAGACTCCCCCATTTTCAAAGTAAGTATCTCCAGTTTTATAAGTGCATTTTCTGCTGAAGGAAAAAAAAAAAAAGGACTCGAAAGTTAAAGTCCAGCAGAAATTATAATTGACGTGGCTTCTCTTACATATCCTTTTCTCTCCTGTAAACAATGAATTAATCTTCATGGACTTAGAAAGATATGTACTACATATTGGACAAAACATTTCCTTTTTTGGTAGAACTGTATATCCACAGCATTAAAAAAAAAATATAAATCCTAAGTTTGTGCACAGAGTTTTATTCTGCACCCGTGACAAATGACCGAATGTTAAATCTAGATCATCAAATGTTTTTAAAGTGTGCTTCTTTCAGTGTTAGTCTTTTGCTCAGAAATGCAAAAAAGATAAAACTTCTATTTTCTTCCCTGCTACATTTTCATCCCTGATCACAACACAAAGTAAACTCTGCTTTGACCTAAGAAACACCTCAAGGCATTAAAATTTCAACAGGCAATGTCAGTGTTACATTAAACAAGAACTCCTCCATTTCGCTACAGAGCTGGGATTTGAATAAAACGTTCAATGTTAACAAACAATACACACGTTTGGCACTTTGTGTATTAAATGGATCAAAGACATTTGATAAGGCACAATACACCATTTGTACAGACCTGATTGAGTTAATATAATATCAGCAAATTTTACAACGAAATGAATCTGTTTCTTTTCTTTGTGTTTAAAACCAGCACAGATTACAAATTTTAATGATCTGAAAATGTTTGGTATACAAAATCATGCTTATTTCAGTATTAGCAAAAACACAAGAAATTTTTCAACACAAACACCCAGCTGTGTCTATTTTAAAAGCAGTTCAATGACAGCTTGCACTTATGAGCATGCAATCAGCTAATTTCGCTTTTTTTTCTTCTGTGTTAATCAACACTTTCCTTCCTGCATATCAGAGTACAAATAGTATAGTTACTCCACATCAGTAAATGTTTACGTAACCTGTCCTTTCTCAAGAATCTGGTTACACCGAATCATTACATGCTAGACCGAGTAGGAAAACGCACTGGGCCCAGCCACCCTAATGGGATCCTAGTGCACCATAATGACACATATTAGTTAATGATCATCATAATCATAATAATATGCAGGAAGCTTACCTTTCCTCTTACCCCTTGCCATGGTAGAGTCATGAAATATCCTCCATATTGCACTCTTCTTCAAGAAATCCCATACATTGACTTCAGTGTTGAGAAACAAGATAATTATAAATTGTCATGATTTAAAAAAAACGGATCACAACCTGAATTTCTAAAAAAAAAATAAATAAATCCAAAACCAAACAACAAACAAAAGAAAAAAGAGTGGTTGTTGATCATTAACGTGTGTGTGTGTGTCAGTAGCAACCTGTTATGAAATTGGTTAAATAAATACAATTGTGGTAAGGTCATTCGAGGTTAATCCAATGCACAGAGTTCATGCCATTCCCAATTGTGATTGTTTATTACTGATCCATTTTACTAGCTCTCCTTATTTACTCTTTCTCACACTCTCTTTTACTCCCTCCCTCATACACACACATACACAAACACATATATAAAACGCGCATCTTCACAGAAACACATCCATTGCATTGTGCTCTAACCTGAATTTCCGTGGGATAAATTGTTTTAGCTCGGGTTGAGCTGCACGTATTGTTTCTACGGAGCATCTTTTCCTCCAGCACAAACGTGAAGCAGCTTAAACGCGATGCTAGACGTTTGCCACAGCTTTGGTCTGAATGCGATCAGCACGCTGTCTGTCCATTACACTTTCCCTTCTCCTTTTCGAGTAAGAAAGCTGCGCCATGTATTTCACTTTGTTTTCCGCTTGATTTTTTTGTTCCCGTGCTGACAGTAAAAAGCGATATGCTGTGAACGATTAATATCCAGCCCTGTGGTCCCGGCAAAGCGCGGCCGCTAGCCCGAGCCTCCACCACCGCGTGTACTTGTGGAAAGCGGCGGTGCCAGACCCTTTCCCCTGCCCCGGGAGCACCCGGCCCGCTGCCGCCCGCCCTATCCCTTCCCCCGGCAAAACTAAACCCCGCGGAACCCAGACCCCGTGGCCAGGCCCACGGGCCGGGCCGGCAGGAAACCGCAGTGTCGATTTCATGGGCTACCAACAGCAACATTTATTTTGTACGCCTGGCGCGCAGCCTGCGCTCGGCTGGCTCAGTCGGCCCGGCAGCGCGAAGGAGGAGGCGGACGGAGCCCGACGCCTCCCGCGTGGCTCTGGCGTCCGAGCGGGCGGCGGCGGGCAGGGAAGCGCGAAGCCTGGCTCCGGCCGCCGGTGACAGGGGTCGAGAGCAGGGGAGGAGATGGGCCGCTCGTCCCCGAGCCTCCCAACTCACAGTCCGGAGAGCGGCGGGCACGGCCCGAGCGGGCCGGAGCAGACCCCGTCTTCCCCGGCAGGCCGCGGGCAGCGGTGTCCGGCCCCCGGCCGCTGCCGCAGCCCGAGGCCGTCCCGCCGCCTGCGTCCGCTCCGGACGACTGTTTTGTTTTCTCCCTCGGTAAAATAACAAACAGAAATAACCGGGCCTGGGAAAATAAACTCGCCGAACGACTTCGGCGGGATCCGCAA